>CM059212.1:17072434-17194934 GCA_030347435.1 Clarias fuscus | reverse complement strand
TCGCCACGGGACCCCGGGACGGTGAAGAATAATGTTCTGAAGCGGGGACGGAAGAGAAGAGAGTAAAACAGGCGATGAAGCCGGTGACGCGGAGCGGGAGGCGGCGGCCACTCGCGCGCCTCTGCTGCGGCGGCTTCGGGCTGCTCGCGCTCGCGTGCCTCGCGCGCTTCCAACACCTGACAGGTACGCGCGAGCGCATCGTCTCGTTAGCCACAGCCGCGTGCGCCAGTTTGTTTTTAAAGCAATTATAGGTTGGCTATATATGCATATTCTCTATTCTAGTCTAGTCTGTCTCATGCATGAACAATAGACTATAATCTTACTGTGCACCAAGGGACAGAAACAACACCTTTCAATATTATCAGATCGTATTTCCTTCTGTGCGTTATGGGTTGTTTTAGTGTCTCCATCGGAGTTACACCTGCGTCACACCTACAGCATCTCTGGCGCCTTCATCATCCGGTTTTCCATGCTTCATTACACTGCACTTAAAGAGAAACAGATTACATCAACCCTGATCCTGAGCAAGAAATTGTTCATTAGTACCATGCAATTAAGTCCAGGAACCACACCCTGACTGGCTTGAGTAAGGCTTGACCCTGTCCATAATGATCCATAAAGAGGTCATGCTTTCATGTGAACATTTATTGAAATATATGTACTTTTATGCACACTCATCCTTTTTTATTTTATTTTATATTTTTATTGGGTTTTGGAGAAAGGGTTGGTACATGGAAATAAGAAAATGCTTGATATCTTTAGAGGTAGGTACTGTACTTCTACCACTACGTCCACTACCACTACTACTACTACTATTGCATGTTGCAGATCTACATCTGATTAGGCACACCACGAATCTTTAAAGAATTCCAAAGAAGAAAAAAATCCTTCGCCCAGACCAACTTTTAAACTAAGAATTTCAATATCTAACAGTGTAAAAATGACACAAACTCTGTATTTCTCTGGGTACATGCTTGAACATTTTTTTACCCTTCCCTCTCTGGTTTAAAAAAAAAAAACGAAGCAATCTCTGGTTGAGCAATACATACAGTAAAGTTGCACTAATCTTTATGCAACCTGCAGATAAATCTCATGGCTATATGATTTCATGTCTTCGTCTTAAACCGCATAATGCACACTGCGTAACCTTTTAATCCTATATTGTACCGTTTTGGTTGCGTCTTGCTACGGAAGTGATATGAGATTAAAATAACTTTAACTGGTTACTGTACCAAGTGAAAGAGCGAAAGCTTGACCGAAAAACTAGGTAGCGTCAACTGGGTTACTGTGACTGCCTAATCAAGCAGCAGTGCCCGAAGCTGTGGTGTAGCTGAACAATCTAATCACAGTGTAAGCTGTTGCTGATGTTCCAGTGTAATCTCACAGCATGCACTGAATGAATGAAGGGGTGTTTCCTGTGGTTCTGTGCATCTCTGGGGCTAATGCACTTGCCTGTTGCCTGTTAACTCGAGCTAGCTAGCTAAAACACAGAGTGCATTTTGTTATCTAATCGGTGGATTTAGTTTTTCAGACTGTCAGAAAAAAATCTGGTAGAAACCAGTTTTAGCATGCATAGGATATAAACAAGCTGATTGCACAAGCACTCCACAATGTGGACAAATCTGCTGACTCGCATCCATCGGTCACTGGCTTCCCATAAAAATTAGAGAACAAATCTGTCTGACCAGATTAGCAAAAAAAATTTCATACAGATGAAATTTTTCACTCATGCTTTTGATTTACATTTTCTTTCTCTCTCGCTTTCACTCTCCATCACTCCCCTATCTGGTTTCCAGCTCCTGCCAGTCACCACGTAGACAAGCCTCTTTCTTTCCTAAAGTCAGTCCATGATGTAGTTTAGTACTAGCTCAAGAACTTCATATTGCCAAGGATTTTTTTTTTTTTTAATCTGCAGACTCAATAATGCCTTATAATGTTCGAAAATGAAACAATTAAATTATGTTTCTCCAGCTGAGTCAAGAAAAAACAATTAGAGCTTGTCTCACATCTTGTTAAAGCTGCTTCAGGCTTATATTCTTCATCACGTATTCAGTGATTGTGTACAGAACACCGTAAGTATCTAAGCAAAGCGATTCTTTGGTGGATAAAGTCTTGTACATTACGCGAAGCAATAAGTACGAAAATCTCGCAGCTGTCACAGCTTAATCCTCTAAAGCACATGCCTAACTAAGGAGCCTGTAGGCTGTAATTACCTGCGTGGAAAAATGACCGCAGGACGTCAGTGTGTAAAGTACGGTTCTATGTAGAAGTTATCTAAAACAACGTTCGCATGTTTAACATGTGCATATTTTATATTTCATTTCATAGATTGTGAATAAAAAGTTAAAGCTACTCGAGAAGAACAGCTTGGTGCAGCTTGAGAAAAGTTACACCAAGCCTAATGTCAGTATACAGTAAAATCAGGGGAAAGTGTAAATCTAAGATCTGCATAACATGTTTTAGGTAATAACCTTTTCGTTAATGCATGGCTCAAATGAAAGAGATAGCGTGTGTACTGTACATTGCACGCTTTATACAGTACCAATGTATATAAGTTGTAATGGTGTTAATAAACTGCTAAAGGTATTACTTAATGGTAGAGACAAAAGTATGAAAATCATATTTATATACATAATTTGTTTTTACATAAGATGGAGAAGGAGCCTGAAAAATAAAATGGGGAAAAAAGATCAAGTGAAAGCTGTATTTTTTTTTCCTGTCATGCATGGCTTTTAACAGGGGTGGATGTTACTGGGGTAAAAAAAAAAAAAAAGGCACAGAAATAAATTAAATTCTAAAATAAGAAAATCGTACAGAAGGGATTAGGTTCGCGCGCGTCGACTCTGGAGAGCGGATCGGTGTTCTCCTAGCGTCGGCGTGTAGGCCTGTCCATGATCAGCACTTGTTAATTAGGGAACGTACAAAGCAAGCTCCACAATAAAGCCACAGGTGATCAGCTTATCCTTTTGATGGTAGCTGGGAATAAAAAAATAAATAAAAAAATCAAAGAAGAGAAGCAGGGCATGCAGGTTATGTAAGTGTTATATAATTCACATGAAGGGTTTGTGGCTGTTGTGTACTGTAGTAGGTGACATGACACTAAAAATCCTAAATGCAACTTTAACTGATTGTATGATTGTTAATGATAGTGAATGTGTGCCTAGGCAGCATGTGCTTTTGAGTACAAAATTTATTTAAAAAATTTTTTTTCCTAAAGTTACAGAAAAAAAAAAAAAAACCTGCTAGATTTTGCATGCAACAATTGAAGCAGTTGCAACAGTCAAAGTCGTCAGAAGAACTGTGGGTGGATGCTCAGTAAAACTTAGTAGCTAATTCAGTGTTTCCCACACATAGAGTACTCTTGGGAGAGCTGCCAAGGTATACTGATGGCCGCCCAAGTACTGTATATCTGCCCACCATTTTTAAAAATCTGTCTGGGGGAACAATGCCACCCGCGACTGATTAACTAATAGTGGACAGTTTCCTCTCACGCTGCAGTAGAATCTCTGAAATGTGAAATTAATAGAAATATCAAATAAATCTAATTATTTTGTATCAAATCTCAAGTGTATTTGTTGTCTGTTGTATGTAGTGGACCTGGCAGGTAATGCAGTAGACCTGGGCGGTATTGCTGGTCCGTTCCTAGTTTACTGCGCTTTAGAGTTCTGTATTTTTTTTTTTTTTTTTGTAGACTATGCTCAACAGCATTTATTTGCATGCGCCTAAAACTAGTCTGCATATATTTTACTGTATATATGCAGTGGGGCTTAAAATATTAACTATTGTTATGCAACCATGTGATCAGGTCTGTTGAAACTCGAAATATTAATTTTGCATATTTAAAACAAATAAATCTTTTTCTTTTTTCAGTTAAATTAGTTTATGTATTAATTGTTGAAGTATAAGGAATTCCGGAGTTGAGTGTGCTGTATTGTCTTTGGTAAAAGCAAAATAGTGAGTAGTGATTTGCGTCTTATATTATTAGATTTGCGAATACATTAAATTATACACAGTACATTTCTACAGGGTGGGCCATTTATATGGATACACCTTAATAAAATGGGAATGGTTGGTGATATTAACGTCCTGTTTGTGGCACATTAGTATATGTGAGGGGGCAAACTTTTCAAGATGGGTGGTGACCATGGTGGCCATTTAGAAGTCGGCCATCTTGGATCCAACTTTTGTTTTATCGATAGGAAGAGGGTCATGTGACACATCAAACTTATGGGGAATTTCACAAGAAAAACAATGGTGTGCTTGGTTTTAACATAACTGTATTCTTTCATGAGTTATTTACAAGTTTCTGACCACTTATAAAATGTGTTCAATGTGCTGCCCATTGTGATGGATTGTCAGTGCAACCCTCTTCTCCCACTCTTCACACACTGATAGCAACACCGCAGGAGAAATGCCAGCACAGGCTTCCAGTATCCATAGTTTCAGGTGCTGCACATCTCGTATCTTCACATAATAGACAATTGCCTTCAGATGACCCCAAAGATAAAAGTCTAAGGGGGGTCAGATCGGGAGACCTTGGGGGCCATTCAACTGGCCCACGACGACCAATCCACTTTTCAGGAAACTGTTCATCTAGGAATGCTCGGACCTGACACCCATAATGTGGTGGTGCACCATCTTGCTGGAAAAACTCAGGGAACGTGCCAGCTTCAGTGCATAAAGAGGGAAACACATCATCATGAAGCAGTTTCAAATATCCAGTGGCCTTGAGGTTTCCATTGATGAAGAATGGCCCCACTATCTTTGTACCCCACTATCTTTGTATACCACACCATACCATCACTTTTTTTATTCCAACAGTCTTGGAGGGATCTATCCAATGTGGGTTAGTGTCAGACCAATAGCGGTGGTTTTGTTTGTTAACTTCACCATTCACATAAAAGTTTGCCTCATCACTGAACAAAATCTTCTGCGTGAACTGAGGGTCCTGTTCCAATTTTTGTTTTGCCCATTCTGCAAATTGTGTGCGCCGATCTGGGTCATCCTCGTTGAGATGCTGCAGTAGCTGGAGTTTGTAAGGGTGCCATTTGTGAGTAGCTAATATCCGCCGAAGGGATGTTCGACTAATGCCACTCTCCAGTGACATGCGGCGAGTGCTACGCTGTGGACTCTTGCTGAATGAAGCTAGCACAGCCACTGATGTTTGTTCATTAGTGACAGTTTTCATGCGTCCACATTTTGGCAAATCCAACACTGAACCAGTTTCACGAAACTTAGCAAGCAGTTTGCTAACTGTAGCATGGGAGATGGGTGGTCTCGTAGGGTGTCTTGCATTGAAATCTGCTGCAATGACCCGGTTACTGCGTTCACCAGATATCAACACAATTTCGATCCGCTCATCACGTGTTAACCTCTTCGACATGTCAATGGCTGTGAACAAAGAGAAACTTCTAAATAACTCATGGAAGGATAAAGTTACGTTAAAACCAAGCACACCATTGTTTTTCTTGTGAAATTCCCAATAAGTTTGATGTGTCACATGACCCTCTTCCTATTGAAAAAACAAAAGTTTGATCCAAGATGGCCGACTTCTAAATGGCCACCATGGTCACCACCCATCTTGAAAAGTTTGCCCCCTCACATATACTAATGTGCCACAAACAGGACGTTAATATCACCAACCATTCCCATTTTATTAAGGTGTATCCATATAAATGGCCCACCCTGTACATTAAATTACATACAGTATATATTAAATTGAAAAAATGGGGGGGAAAACCTCAGCAGCAACCTCTTTTCATCTCTTGTCCATTTCAACCACTCAGCATTCAGCATCACCAGTAAACTAATCACTGACCTGATCATCTGCGCCTGTTTCTCACTGGTTCAGACCTCAAGTTAGATGCACCAGTTAGGTGGCTTTTTCTAAGCTTGAATGGTTCCTAGACCATGGTGTGGCTTAACACAAAGCAACAAAAAAAAATTTCACTGAAACTGATCGGGTACATCAATGAAAAGGAAAAGGAGAATCAAATACTTGCCAAAAATGAGAGCCAAAAAACGTCCTTCAGGAAGCCTGGACTACATAAAAAAAAATCTAGCTCTTTGGAAGCAAAATATGAAAAAAATTAGTGGTGGCTCAAGATGTTTAAACACTACTGTACAGTTTGTGTATTCAATTTGAAAGGTATACTGTAGTCCACACTGTAGGTCTGGTACTGTACTGTATATATGTGCTGTATAAATTTAGCTCCATTTATTTTACTCCACTCAATTAGCACCAGTGACACATCGATCTCACACAAGCACCACACATTCCTCACTTTCTATAAGGAAAGCATAAAGAAAAGGTGTTGAAGATGTAAATTGCCACCTTACTACTCCCTCAAATCAGTGTTATGGTATGGACCATAACCGCACAGGAAAAATCTAGTTTCGCTTAATTCATTTTTTTTTTTTTTGATTTTTCCCCAATTTTCTCCCTAATTTAGTCGTGTCCAATTCCTCCCCGTCACTAGGGGGCTCCCACATTAAGGCTACTACTACCACTCAGCCGGGAGGGCCGAAGACTATCACATGTTTCCTCCGAGCCACGTGACGCCAGCCGACCGCATCTTTTCGAACTGCTCGCTCGCGCACCGTTGGGGGCGGCGTAACACACTCGGAGGACAGCGCTATCCGCTCCCTCCGTTGCGCGAGCTCACAGACGCCCCTGACTGGCTGTAGAGCCGTGATTAATGTGGGAGCACTAAGTACCTCTCATCCCTCCCCTCTGAGAGAGCTCGGCCAATCAGCTCTCTCTAGACCTCCGGCTGCGAGAGGTTACAGCACCACCCGGGATTCGAACTAGCGATCTCCGGATGATAGGGCGAGCGCTTTAACCACTGCGCCACTCGGAGGCCCCCGCTTAATTCATTTTGACGGGTCTCATGATGATACCAATCTGTCTGTTATTAGAATTATCGGGCGTAAAAAATATCTCCAAAAATATTGCGGCTCAATATAGCCAACTGATTAGTGCGCATTCATGTTATTGAACTTACTTTCTGAATAAAAGCTCTAATGTGCTGTGTTTTGGCTAATAGATTAACAGACTAAACATAGTACTATTTAGTATTGTAATAATATCGATGTAATGATATGGATATTATATTCAGTCTTTAATGTTTTTATTTGAAATTTCATCATCTATGAACACTATATGGATAAAAAACAATTTCTGTCATCTATGAACATTATATGGATAAAAAAGTATTTGGCCAAGCCTGTCAATTATTGAATTGGGCAATCTTAACGCTTCAGCATACCAAGACATCTTAGACAATGCTATGCTCCAACTTTCAACTTTATGGCAACAGTTTGGAGAAACTGTTCCCCAGTCCACAAAGCAATGACTATAAAGACACGTTTTGATGAGTTTGGTGTAGAAGAACTTGACTGGCCCTATCACAGAGCCCTGACCTCTACGCCATCGAGCACCTTTGGGATGAACTGGAACGGAGATTGCGAGCCAGGCCTTCTCGTCCACCATAAGTGTCTGATCTCAGCATAAATGCTCTACAGAATGAATGGACACGGATTCCCACAGAAACACTCCAAACCCTTGTAGACAGCCTTCCAAGAAGAGTGGAAGCTGTTATCGGGGGACCGACTCCATATTAAAGTATATGTGCTTGGATACAATGTCATTGCAGGTTTCGCCAAATCCTCTTGTCCATGTGATGTAAGTTTATTAATGCGACAAGTAAAAGAGGATGTGTGTAGTGCAGCAGGGATTTAAAGCAAATATAGCGCCCTGTACACTCAGCATTAAAATGCGTTTCACTATGAAGCGCATATATACATAAAGTAATAGGAATATGACAACCATAGTAATAGGTTTAGAACATGCCCAAATTGGGTTTAGATCTGAAAAGAGACACAGTTGTGGATATTTGGATCAGTAGACATTTAGCGACAGGAACATTGCTTTACACCACAGCACATACTGTACCTCCAGGCTTGGGGTTTAACACAGTCACCATTTCCAAATTGCTTGTAGTGTGTAACTGGTTGTCTGACGATGTGTGAGTGCTTGTGCTTGTCTGGTGCCCTAAGATCCCTAAGATAGGCTCCAGGCTCCCTGTGACCCTTTACATAATGAGCAGGGTAGAGAATAGATGGATGGATCTATGTATAAATGGACATGGGACATGACTCATCCTTGAACAGCATTTTAAAGAGAAATTATCTTTCAATTATAATACATAGGCAAGTTCAGTTGGAGCTCTATCATACCCTGATGTACAGCTTTCAGATTTAAGGACCAAAGGCCAATAGTGACCCCCTGCCTCACATTCATTCAGCTACGTGAACTTAAAAAAAACAACAACAAAAAAAACACATTGAATCAGCGTGGAGTTGCAGTGCTATTCAGCTGCAGCTGTATCGCCAAGAATTCATACCAGATGTATTGCATAAGACGCATATCACAACTGTATGGCCAATTCACAATGCACATGCACACGTCTGTCTGTTTATGTAATATTTTCACATAAACATATTGTTATATGTATGTATATCATTTATTTATGTAAAATAAAACGGTGGTAAGGATGAGTAATTTTTTTTGTCGTTATGAAGCAGAACAAAAGTGCCACCCTGACTCATGAGCATAATTTGATGGACATCAATGACAGAGTAATTAATGCAGTGAGACATGGAGCAGAGTTACTGTCCCCCTCCCGAAAGTGATTATTTTTCAATTACAGCTCATACAGAAATATTTTATTCTTGGCATCCCGCAGCAGTTTGCCAGTGATTCCCTCACCGTCTGCAGTTTTTGTCTAGCTTAAATTTTTTTATTTTATTTATTTTTCAAAAAAGCTGCTTGTCATGTTACCAAGAACTTCATAAAAGTCTCCTTGCAAAAAAAAGAAACAATGATTTTGCTTGTTTCTTTGTTAATAGTTTTTTAATGAAAAATCAGTCTTAGTACGGCCAAAGAAGATATTTAGTTTAAATTACAGCTCTGTTTTCTGATGAAAGCTTGTAGATCAGATTCTAAAATAATTTCATGAACAAATAAACCATTCTTAAACTATTCTTAAGAAACCATACCTAGCTCACCCGTACCTAGTATTTTGTCACCTCTGACTAGCGTTTACTCAATTCTGGCTAGTGTTTGCTGACTTCTGACTGGTGTTTACTCACCTCTGATTAGCGTTTATTCATTTCTGACTAGCGTTTACTCACCTCTGACTAGAATTCACTCACTTTTGACTAGCGTTTTTCCACCTCTGACTATCATTTGCTGACTTCACTGGTATTTACTCACCTCTGATTAGCGTCTATCCATCTCTGACTAACTAGCTGGTGTTTACCCACCTCTGATTAGTGTTTATTTATCTCTGACTAGCATTTACTCACATCTGATTAGCATCTATCCACCTCTGATTAGCGTTTACTCACCTCTGACTAGAATTCACTCACTTTTGACTAGCGTTTTTCCATCTCTGACTATCGTTTGCTGACTTCACTGGTGTTTACTCACCTCTGATTAGCGTCTATCCATCTCTGACTAACTACACACATGGACAAAATTGTTGGTACCCTTCGGTCAATGAAAGAAAAACTCATAATGGTCACATAAATAACTTTAATCTGAAAAAAGTAATAATTAAAAAAAATTCTATGAATGTTAAGCAATGAAAGTCAGACATTGCTTTTCAACCATGCTTCAACAGAATTATTTTAAAAACAATGAACTCATGGAACAGGCCTGGACAAAAATGACGGTACCCCTAGAAAATACTGAAAATAATGTGACCAAAGGGACATGTTAATTCAAGATGTGTCCACTAATTAGCATCACAGGTGTCTACAATCTTGTAATCAGTCAGTGGGCCTATATATAGAGCTTCAAGTAGTCACTGTGTTGTTTGGTGACATGGTATGTACCACACTCAACATGGACCAGAGAAAGCGAAGGAAAGAGTTGTCTCAGGAGATTCGAAAGAAAATTATAGACAAGCATGTTAAAGGTAAAGGCTATAAGACCATTTCCAACCAGCTAGATGTTCCTGTGACTACAGTTGCACATATTATTCAGAAATTTAAGATCCATGGGACTGTAGCCAACCTCCCTGGACGTGGCCGCAGGAGGAAAATTGATGACAAATCAAAGAGACGGATAATCCGAATGGTAACAAAAGAGCCCAGAAAGACTTCTAAAGAGATCCAAGGTGAACGTCATGCTCAAGGAACATCAGTGTCAGATCGCACCATCCGTCGTTGTTTGAGCCAAAGTGGACTACATGGGAGACGACCAAGGAGGACACCATTGTTGAAAACAAATCATAAAAAAGCCAGACTGGAATATGACAAACTACATGTTGACAAGCCACAAAGCTTCTGGGAGAATGTCCTATGGACAGATGAGACAAAAATGGAACTTTTTGCCAAGGCACATCAGCTCTATGTTCACAGACGGAAAAATGAAGGATATCAAGAAAAGAACACTGTCCCTACTGTGAAACATGGAGGAGGCTCTGTTATGTTCTGGGGCTGCTTTGCTGCATCTGGCACAGGGTGTCTTGAATCTGTGCAGGGTACAATGAAATCTCAAGACTATCAAGGGATTCTAGAGAGAAATGTGCAGGCCAGTGTCAGAAAGCTGGGTCTCAGTCGCAGGTCATGGGTCTTGCAACAGGACAATGACCCAAAACACACAGCTAAAAACACCCAAGAATGGCTAAGAGGAAAACATTGGACTATTCTAAAGTGGCCTTCTATGAGCCCTGACCTCAATCCTATTGAGCATCTTTGGAAGGAGCTGAAACATGCTGTCTGGAAAAGGCACCCATCAAACCGGAAACAACTGGAGCAGCTTGCTCATGAGGAGTGGGCCAAAATACCTGCAGAGAGGTGCAGAAGTCTCATTGACAGTTACAGGAATCGTTTGATTGCAGTGATTGCCTCAAAAGGTTGTGCAACAAACTATTAAGTTAGGGGTACCATCATTTTTGTCCAGGCCTGTTCCATGAGTTTTTGAGTTTTCATTTTTATTTTTATAATTCCGTTGAAGCATGGTTGAAAAGCAATGTCTGACTTTCATTGGTTAACATTCATAGAATTCTTATTTATTATGACTTTTGTCAGATTAAAGTTATTTCTGTGACCATTGTGAGTTTTTCTTTCATTGACCGTAGGATACCAACAATTTTGTCCACGTGTGTAGCTGGTTTACCCACCTTTGATTAGCGTCTATCCATCTCTGACTAACTAGCTGGTGTTTACCCACCTCTGATTAGTGTTTATTTATCTCTGACTAGCGTTTACTCAGCTCTGACTAGAATTTACTCACTTTTGACAAGCTTTTTTCCACCTCTGACTATTGTTTGCTGACTTCACTGGTGTTTACTCACCTCTGATTAGTGTTTTTTTCCACCTCTGACTAGCGTTTTTTCACTCTGACTAGAATTTTTTTCACCTCTGACTAGCGTTTCAGTATGGCTTTTCATTCCGGGAATAACTCAGGTTATTTATATTGTTTTTGTGAAAGTTTGACAACATGGCTATATGGCGATTTTTGAAACGTGGAAATGACGAGCCTCCTCCAGCCGATGCCAATATATATACTGTATATATATATATATATATATAATTGTGTTGTGAATATGTAGGGCTAGCGAGGTAGTGATGTGACTTATAGTTTTTAGAATTTTCAACTTTTTTTTTCATTGAAGTGCGTGAAGGATTGTGGTCCGCCTTACCCTGATCATAATTCATAGTTTAACCACCTCTTTATTTTTTTACCACAGCCCTGGTTCTTAACGCATATACAAAACTGAGACCTTTTAGAGCCACGGTGACATTAATAGGATACAAAGGAGCGTTCTTCCAATTTGGAGTCTCACTGTTAAAGGTGTCTCGTAGAATCATTAATCATCAACAGACCCCCACTCCCACCCCTCCTGAAAAACCTTTTAAAGCATGTGTTTATTATGCATGTGATGTCTGCCGCACGCTGATGTTGATGGGACTCATTTGACTTGCATATGGCTCTGGGCCACGTTCACTTCACGCTTGCAGCATGAAAGACACATCGCAGCACGGCATTTGGCCGAGTGTGCCCACCACCATGCTCTCCTTAACCGTGGCTGAATAACGGAAACGTAAAAGGAAGCAAGAAAGAACGAGCGCTGGGTGCTACCTGATGATCGTTAAACAGATCTGGATAGCGGAACAATCTGTTCCCGTCCCTGCCTCCTCCCTCTCTCTTTCGCTTGCCGTGTCTCTGTCTGCAACCCCCCCAACACACACACACCTTTTCTGTCTTGCCATGATTATGTGTATCACATTGTGGGTAAATATACCCACCTTACCGAAAACCCGATCATCTCTGTGTGTGGCACGAGAACCATGCTTCATTTTTATTGTCTGTGTGTGATGATGGAGGAACGGCAGTAAAGCACACTGTTGATTTTCACCATATATAGCTTGGCAAAATGGAGGGTCCAAATAAAGCATGTCCATAAGAAGCTGAGGAAGAGAGAATGATAAGAGATGTTTTTTCGGCCACTCAGAGACTCGTTTCAGCAAAGGCACGGTGTATGAGTGTTTATGGAAGGAAGTGGAAAAAATGCCTTTTGTATATAGATTTGTTCTGTCTTTATCTCAATCCTGTTATGATGTATTGAGGGGGTCAACCTGTTTACACAAATATTTTAATTTCAAGGGTTCACTCAAGCATGTTCTATGATTCAACGTTGGAGAAATATTCATCTTGGTTTTCATCCAAGAGATCAGTTGCTGATGAGAACAAAAATAGGGCGCACATAAAATCGGAATAAACGAAGCCTTCATTGAAGCCAGACGCGCATTATTGGTAAGGGACTCATATCTGCTGTCTCTGTCTGGGCTTTGAAGTCTTAAAGGGCCATCAGCCTGTTCATACACCTACTGTACATGTCTTTAATGGAGAAATTCACCCCCGAACCATTTGCACAGTAAGACCGGTAAATAGCAGTAGTCTTCATTAGTGATGAAGTTTAATGTTAAGTTTTCATCACTTTTGTTGACATTTACTTTACTAAGCAAAAGCCTTGAGCCATCCCTCATTATTATGAAATCAAATTAAATGATGTAGATTAAATTAAAGAAATGGAAACAAATGTTTTACTGCAGCAGGCTGCAAGGCGCCATTTATATACAGTATATGTAACAACCTCAGCAGCAGCCTCATCTCCCCTCTCGTCTGTCCCAGTACACTAATCACTGACCTGATCATCTGTCATCGTCTACACCATCGTCTCACTCATCCATGCCTTAAGTTATATGTTTTTTTTTGTTTTTTTTTAATGCTTGAATGATTCATAGGTCACTGTCTGGCTTAAACACACACACACACACATGCACACAAAAAATGTTCCTCTGAGACTGGTCAGGTACAGGGCCTGGATTGAAAGTGAGACACCAAATGAAAGACAGAAAAGTACTTCAGGAAGCCTGGAGCGCTATTCCTCAAGACTGCTTTAAAAATACAAGAATGTCTGGCTCAATGGAAGCAAAATATGAAGAAATCAGGGGTGGCTCTAGACTTTTGCATAGTACTGTACATCTGTTTCTGTTCAGTTAACAGTTTACCCACAATGCCAGTTGTGGATTTACTGCTTGCTTTGCAAGTTGCCACGTCATATAAATACTGTAGGTAAGTGGAGAAGAAAGAATATGCGATGTCGCAACTTCAGCTCTTTTTTACTTTTCTGGAATATTTAAAAGCAAATCCAAATAGCCCACTATATAAAAATCTGTTGCACATTGCTATAAACTAAACATGGCATTTTCAGAAAGTACAGTTTAGTTATTTACTTCGGAAATAGCGACTTCCCAAGAAGTGATACAACCGTTCATAATGTTTAACAGTATTCTGCATTAACATGTCGTTACTCATGGATTCCCGAGGCCAAACGTTGCAATTAATCTCGCAGTGATTCAGCGAGCCAGCCTGATTCAGGACGAAAAACAAACACGAGTGACTTGTGCCCACTGCAAGCCTCCAGTATTTATCTTGTTCATTTTGTTACTTCATGACTCTAATCAGTCAGAGGGTCGATAAAAATCCTACTTGTAGTCAAAAGCGCTTCCAAGTGGGCCCACTCATGTTTTCCACAGAAAAAAAAAACATCTCTAAGATTGTCTGGATGCGTTGGACGTTGCTGTAGCTGACAAAAATAAAATAGTGTACAATCAGGCCAATTCTGCGTGCATACACCACCAGAGCGAATCTGAAATGAAACAGTTAAGGTGTGATTGAGTTCAGGACAATGAATTCCATAACCGTTGAAATCGAATTTACGGACTATTGCAGTTTATTAATCGCTAAATGTGCTAAAAGCTAAATGCTTGATAAAAAATCTACAAAAGGCCAGTTAGGAATTTGTCAAGTTTGTCAAAAATGTAAAGGCATTTGTTTATCATCATCATCATCATCATCATCATCATCGTGCTAACCACTAAGCTACTGTGCCGTCCAGCATTTGTTTATGTATTACTTTTTTTTTTTTTTTTGAGTTGATATTTGTGCTATCATTTGTTGTTAGCCTAGATAAATATGTTTTAAATACGAAATGGCAGATTTAATACTTAAATATTGCACTTTAAATTACTATATGTAATCAAATATAATTATACAGTAAATAATCAAATTATATATAGGCGTTCAGCATTAATTTAAGGGGTTGAAAATATTGTATCAACTGTTTAGAAATTACAGCCATCCATTTTTTCAGACTCAAAAGTAATTGGACAATCTAGCAAAATTATAAATATAAGGATTAATTAAGTACTTGAGTGCAGTGACTGATGTTTGAAAGCTTCCTCCCTTGAGCTGCTTCACCAATGCTGTATGGCATCCATCTTGTTTGTGGGTCTTTCTGTCTTCATGCTTGTCTTCATTCAGTAAGTAAAAAGCAGCTCGATTGGGTTGAGGTCAGGTAACTGACTCGGCCCCTGAAGAACATTCCATTTCTTTGCCTTGGGTTATTTATGGCGAGTACATTTGATGGCATTTTCCATCAGTACTGTGAAACATTGTTGCACTGATTGAACGCTCCATACACTTCAGAATTCATCCCGTGACTTCTAACAGCATTCACATCATCATCATCAGTAAACACCAGAGACCCAGTTCCATTGGCAGTCATAAACGCACGTGTCATAACACTGCCTCAACTACACACGTGGACAAAATTGTTGGTACCCTTCGGTCAATGAAAGAAAAACTCACAATGGTCACAGAAATAACTTGAATCTGACAAAAGTAATAATTTAAAAAGATTCTCTGAATGTTAAACAATGAAAGTCAGACATTGCTTTTCAACCATGCTTCAACAGAATTATTTTTAAAAATGAACTCATGGAACAGGCCTGGACAAAAATGATGGTACCCCTAGAAAATACTGACAATAATGTGACCAAAGGGACATGTTAATTCAAAGTGTGTCCACTAATTAGCATCACAGGTGTCTACAATCTTGTAATCGGTCAGTGGGCCTATATATAGGGCTCCAGGTAGTCACTGTTGGTGACATGGTATGTACCACACTCAACATGGACCAGAGGAAGCGAAGGAAAGAGTTGCCTCAGGAGATTCGAAAGAAAATTATAGACAAGCATGTTAAAGGTAAAGGCTATAAGACCATGTCCAAGCAGCTAGATGTTCCTGTGACTACAGTTGCACATATTATTCAGAAATTTAAGATCCATGGGACTGTAGCCAACCTCCCTGGGCGTGGCCGCAGGAGGAAAATTGATGACAAATCAAAGAGACGGATAATCCGAATGGTAACAAAAGAGCCCAGAAAGACTTCTAAAGAGGTCCAAGGTGAACTTCATGCTCAAGGAACATCAGTGTCAGATCGCACCATCCGTCGTTGTTTGAGCCAAAGTGGACTACATGGGAGACGACCAAGGAGGACAGCATTGTTGAAAACAAATCATAAAAAAGCCAGACTGGAATATGCCAAACTACATGTTGACAAGCCACAGAGCTTCTGGGAGAATGTCCTATGGACATTTTTGCCAAGGCACATCCGTTCTATGTTCACAGACGGAAAAATGAAGCATATCAAGAAAAGAACACTGTCCCTACTGTGAAACATGGAGGAGGCTCTGTTATGTTCTGGGGCTGCTTTGCTGCATCTGGCACAGGGTGTCTTGAATCTGTGCAGGGTACAATGAAATTTCAAGACTATCAAGGGATTCTAGAGAGAAATGTGCTGCCCAGTGTCAGAAAGCTGGGTCTCAGTCGCAGGTCATGGGTCTTGCAACAGGACAATGACCCAAAACACACAGCTAAAAACACCCAAGAATGGCTAAGAGGAAAACATTGGACTATTCTAAAGTGGCCTTCTATGAGCCCTGACCTCAATCCTATTGAGCAACTTTGGAAGGAGCTGAAACATGCTGTCTGGAAAACGCGCCCTTCAAACCGGAAACAAGTGGAGCAGCTTGCTTATGAGGAGTGGGCCAAAATACCTGCAGAGAGGTGCAGAAGTCTCATCGACAGTTACAGGAATCGTTTGATTGCAGTGATTGCCTCAAAAGGTTGTGCAACAAACTATTAAGTTAGGGGTACCATCATTTTTGTCCAGGCCTGTTCCATGAGTTTTTTTATAATTCCGTTGAAGCATGGTTGAAAAGCAATGTCTGTCTTTCATTGGTTAACATTCATAGAATTCTTATTTATTATTACTTTTGTCAGATTAAAGTTATTTCTGTGACCATTGTGAGTTTTTCTTTCATTGACCGAAGGGTACCAACAATTTTGTCCACGTGTGTATATTTGACGGATGATGTGGTATGGTTGGGATCGTGAGCCCTTCCTTTCCTTCTCCATTTTCATATAAGTTAATCTTCTTCTCATCTGTCCAACAATATCTTGTAACAGAACCGGGTAGGCCAGATATATTCTTCAGATGTTTTCTAGCAGAATCTATCCTGGCCTTCCTGTTCTTGAGCATTATCAAGGGTGTGCATCTTGAGGTAGAACCTCTATATTTACATTCGTGAATTAGTTTGTGATCAGATACCAGCTGTCGAAACTTTATAAGTAGTTTATATAGTAGAAAATGTTAATATTTGTCTTACAGTGTCAGAAGCTTCAAACTCAGACCCGGCTGAAGACGTCAGCCATGACTGGACCGGACGCAAGCTGTTGCAGGACCGAATCGAGAACAACACTTCAGAACCACCTCGAGCAGGTAAGATCCGACTTATTTTCGACCAGCTCTGACAGTTCAGCGGTAAAGAATTGGTGTTTGGAAAGGTTCTGGAACTAGTCTCGTTTATAAGAATGTTACCTAGACAGATAATTTAGCACTTGTTTGATTTACAGTCACCCTTAAAAATGTAAACTGTAAGCACGAACCATGTTTGGTTATCTGATCATCTTACCGTTTGTGCCGTGTCCCTGTGTGTGGCTGGAGCTCTGTGTATACTTAGGTGTGTGTAGGTTTACTTCAGCAGGCCATGGAGGCAAACAGTAGTTGTGTGCTTCTCCAAACTTAGAACCAGCAAAGGGTAAAGCTGGCTTCTCCAGAAGAGAAAATGTTCTGAAGTGGCTGCGAGAGCTTGCCAAAAATCTGCAGCGAAGGAGATGAGAGAGAGAAAACAGAGAGTAAACAGAATGATGGATGAGAGTAAACACAAGAGGTTTCAGTGAATACGAACTAAATACAAGCAAACAGTAATGCCATCATGATACGGACGCAAACCATATATACGTACTGTACATACAGGATATGGTTTTAGTTGTAATGCTTCTTTAACATTGTAAAGGTTTCTTAATGGAGCACATGGCAGCTATAATCCACTTGCTAAGCTCTCTAGAGGCTCTTGGTAATTGTTAAGTGTTCTTAAAGTGCCCATAAAATAAAAAAAGGTGGTTTTATACTTGTCTCTTGGGATCGTGGATTGAAATAAGCTAAAAAAAAAAGAAGAAGAAAAGACAAAAATATTGTCTCATAGGCATTCCTACTTTAAACAAATTGACGATTAATTAATCATCCAATCAAATGCTCTAGAACAACCTGTACAGCAGGTAGCAGTTAATCTACAGTAGCAGCAGGAGTTTCTTGAATTTCTTGAACTTCCCTTTCAGAGCAACCCTCGTGTGTTGAAACTTACAAAACGTCTCCGTACAAAACTTTGAGCTCAGCTTGAACATATTTGATCTCACGCCAAAAACATGACAGGCCGCGCTAGTCGTGATGTGAGGGTAAAATACAGCAAATGTGTGTCTATAGCATGGTGAGGAGACAACATTTGAAGGTTTATTTGTAGGCCATGTGTTTGTGTACATAGCAGTGAGAAAGCGAGAGAGAGAGAGAGAGAGAGTTGTCCAGAAAGCTAATTTCTCAATACTTTTATTTCACTTCCTCTTGTTAGACAGCAGACTTTTTCCCCCGTGGGAAGCCCAATGCCCTGGCTGCCTCATGAGGCTCACGGCAGGAGAGGGAGAGGGAAAACTCTGCTGTAACAAACCAGTGACAAATGACCCACAGCTCACCACCAGTCCAATACATGACGGTTGTAAACCTCTCCTGTGGGAAAAGGAACATGACAAAGTACAAGTATTTTCTGAGAAAATTATGTGGTCAGGAAGTTAAAGTCACCTTTTAGATTATCACTCGAGTCAAAATCGTAACGTCTCTGATATTTACTGTATCAAAAGTAGTTTTCTGATAGGCATAAGAGGCGTCTCATCTGGAGGACTGTGGGTTACGGCAGCTGGTCTTTATTAAAACATGGTTAATCTAGCTGCACAGAAAATTCAAGGGCATGGCTTTTTACATATTTAGCCTCCTATTGCATAACAGCTTACTATTTGTTTCTAAGAAATCAAAATTTACATTATAGGAAGAATGGTTCTATCTATCTATCTATCTATCTATCTATCTATGTAATATACATAGTTGGCAAAAGACAGGCATCATGTCACCAACTTGAACTGCTGCAGTAACAAGAAATGAGAAAGATGCTGAAAGAACATGTATCAAAGTAAAAGTGCTCATTTTATTAAGGAAATATAGTGGAGCAAAAGTCAAAGTTACCGGAAATAAGTGCAGATATGTGAAAAGTTAATTAACGGAGTATTTGTACTTCATTACGTTACAACACTGACTAAACTGCAGTAAGAAATCCTAAAAGCTCTTCAACAAAGTTGAGGTCTACTTGACTTACTGTTTGAAAACTGTACATCAAAACACAGAATCAAATGGCTTTTAAATCGTCTCATGGGTACTTTATACTCCAACTATACTGGCTCTATAAGCAAGAGTTATACATAAGACAAGTTTTAAAGTTATGCATAACTGGATTTTTTCCCACTGATTTATCCTATGATTTAGTGTTATTGTTAAGTGTTTGTGTCATTATATATATATATAATATATAATATATATATATATTATACATACAGAAAAATACACATTATGACATACTTATACAGGGTGGGCAATTTATATGGATACACCTTAATAAAATGGGAATGGTTGGTGATATTAACGTCCTGTTTGTGGCACATTAGTATATGTGAGGGGGCAAACTTTTCAAGATGGGTGGTGACCATGGTGGCCATTTGGAAGTCGGCCATCTTGGATCCAACTTTTGTTTTTTCAATAGGAAGAGGGTCATGTGACACATCAAACTTATTGGGAATTTCACAAGAAAAACAATGGTGTGCTTGGCTTTAACGTAACTTTATTCTTTCATGAGTTATTTACAAGTTTCTGACCACTTATAAAATATGTTCAATGTGCTGCCCATTGTGATGGATTGTCAGTGCAACCCTCTTCTCCCACTCTTCACACACTGATAGCAACACCGCAGGAGAAATGCCAGCACAGGCTTCCAGTATCCGTAGTTTCAGGTGCTGCACATCTCGTATCTTCACACCATAGACAATTGCCAAAGATAAAAGTCTAAGGGGGTCAGATCGGGAGACCTTGGGGGCCATTCAACTGGCCCACGACAACAAATCCACTTTTCAGGAAACTGTTCATCTAGGAATGCTCGGACCTGACACCCATAATGTAGTGGTGCACCATCTTGCTGGAAAAACTCAGGGAACGTGCCAGCTTCAGTGCATAAAGAGGGAAACACATCATCATGTAGCAGTTTCAAATATCCAGTGGCCTTGAGGTTTCCATTGATGAAGAATGGCCCCACTATCTTTGTACCCCATATACCACACCATACCATCACTTTTTTTGTTCCAACAGTCTTGGAGGGATCTATCCAATGTGGGTTAGTGTCAGACCAATAGCGGTGGTTTTGTTTGTTAACTTCACCATTCACATAAAAGTTTGCCTCATCACTGAACAAAATCTTCTGCGTGAACTGAGGGTCCTGTTCCAATTTTTGTTTTGCCCATTCTGCAAATTGTGTGCGCCGATCTGGGTCATCCTCGTTGAGATGCTGCAGTAGCTGGAGTTTGTAAGGGTGCCATTTGTGAGTAGCTAATATCCGCCGAAGGGATGTTCGACTAATGCCACTCTCCAGTGACATGCGGCGAGTGCTACGCTGTGGGCTCTTGCTGAATGAAGCTAGGACAGCCACTGATGTTTGTTCATTAGTGACATTCATAGTGACAAACATAGTTTTCATGCGTCCACATTTTGGCAAACCCAACACTGAACCAGTTTCACGAAACTTAGCAAGCAGTTTGCTAACTGTAGCATGGGAGATGGGTGGTCTCGTAGGGTGTCTTGCATTGAAATCTGCTGCAATGACCCGGTTACTGCGTTCACCAGATATCAACACAATTTCGATCCGCTCATCACGTGTTAACCTCTTCGACATGTCAATGGCTGTGAACAAAGGGAAACTTGTAAATAACTCATGAAAGAATAAAGTTACATTAAAACCAAGCACACCATTGTTTTTCTTGTGAAATCCCCAATAAGTTTGATGTGTCACATGACCCTCTTCCTATTGAAAAAACAAAAGTTGGATCCAAGATGGCCGACTTCTAAATGGCCACCATGGTCACCACCCATCTTGAAAAGTTTGCCCCCTCACATATACTGATGTGCCACAAACAGGACGTTAATATCACCAACCATTCCCATTTTATTAAGGTGTATCCATATAAATGGCCCACTCTGTACAACTGCCTGTGATCTAAATTAGAAAGATTTCTCTACAATGAAAATATTGCACTAGAGGTTCGTCCCAGAAAACTCTTTTATGCGATTTCTTCAAAATTAAATACCTTTAGGAGCCAGGTCAAAGAAATTATTTTAGTGGTCCAAGTTCATAAAATTAGTTTGATACTATTAAAGTTTAAAAGAACATAATAAAGAAATACAAACATTATAACCTGAATTATAACAACAATCAACTTTACTGATTAGTTTATGGCTATAAATGAAACATAATAGAAATATATTTTATGGCGGTTTTATTTTGAACATAACTTTAGACCCTTTGCAGACATGCGACTACGATGATGCCACTCACAACAGTGGATCATTAACCAACATTAGGCTACTGTGTATTTTTGTTAGTAACTACGTTTGAAGTGTATTTTGCAGCCAAAGAAAGAATGATTACCTGATTACCTACCAGATTACCTGATGCTTTGTCACACAGACAAAAGAGTAACCTAGCAGTTGATGTTCTGCTTCTGTTCTGCTGGTTATTTTCACATGCAGTATGTCGCAGTTGACTTCGTAACTCATTCAAAAGAGAAACAGTCATGTGAAAATGGATGAAGATAGGAATAGTTATATTGTTTTGCAGCAGTTTGATTTGTTATAGCGTTAGCATTAGCGTTAGCATTAGCGCTCATCCAGAATTGGACTAAGGAATTAGTAATCTTATGTTTGATTATAAAAAATATATGATAGATTTTTTTTCCTAGAAAAAAAGTTTTAAAATTGTAATAAAAAAATATAAAATGCTGAAAGTATGTATTATAAAGGGTGTTATCTAACAGTGAGATTTGTTCTATTTCATTTTTAATTGCCTCTCAAAGTTTTTCCCATCTTTGCATCACTAAATAGCGTCTTATGTTTTGCCAGAACCCGGACTAATTTTAATAAGCATTCATACTACAGGCCTCAAATTGTGAAAGAGTAGCTCAGGGAGCATGAGGAATCATTTACACACTCGACCTGGTCACCACATTGTGTGCGATAATCAAAGCTAAATGTGATCAAATGAAACATTAGAGTGTATGACTGTTTATTTTGGCCAGGTGCTGTATAATAAGTGCTCATGAGAGACCTACTTGGTGTTCACAGCTTGCATTACTAAAAATAGGACCAATTCTTGTGTGAAACCTGGCGAAATTGTAGGCAAACCTTAATCATTGTTATTAATCATCACATTTCCATTTCCATATACGCTTCCTTTTTATGCTTCCACCTTACAGTAGCGATACGAAAAACACCTGCAAGGTGATTGCGGAAGGATTCATAACCTAAAAGAGACTATTTGGTTTGTGAAAATTTCACACAGTCAAGTGCATAAACAAAGCAGATAATTTAAAAACCAAGATGTAATACTAAAGGGAATGGAGGTGCAAATGACAATGGTCTTATCCTAGGTGCTTTGACACTATCTGTATGTGTGTTCAGATTTAAATGTGGGTGTACTGTAGCCCAAACAGTATTTTTTTTGTTTATTTGTTTATTTTTTGATTATGAATTATGAAATATGAACCCTAGCTGATGGTTCAACAGAAACAGGTTTACCCTGTTGGTAGAACGGCCATACTCTCTTCTGTTATAGCAACACTCCCCAATCATGGGCATGTGTGAGTGAAGAAGTGAGCAAGTAGCGCTTTCCTCTGAGTGAGTTATGCTGCCCTGTGATGCAACACAAGCAGCATTTAAAACACATGGGTTTAGCTGGCCTCACGTGTCTTGGAGGAAGCACATGTTAGTCCTCACATTCCCTGGTTAGTAGCTGTCTTATGATAGGAGAGAGTTGGCTGGCAGCCGACTGAATTGGGGACAGAAAAATCCCTCCAGAGGTAGAAATGCCAGCATTGCCAGGATGCCATAAATAAAAGCAAATACACACACAGGCTTGGCTCTTTCCATCCTGCAAACATGAAAAATACACCAGTAAATAAAATTCATAACGAGCCACAGGTGGAAATAAACTTTACTGGTGTTGGCTTCACCAGCCTTCAGCCAGACCATGCTTCGATTGCGACAAATCCCCATTGCCAGACTCAAACCGGGGAGCCATCCAGCCTGCCCCAGGAAAGGAACAGAAGTCTATTCAAGCCATCTGTAAGCCCAACCAGTGGACCATCTCATTCTTGACCGGCTGAAATGCCAGATATCAACACGTGATCCATGTGTCTACATCCTTGACGGGGTGAAGCCATTGGGGCAGGTGTGACACTAACAGAGGGTGAAAGGATTCCCCAGTAGACAGTATGAACTGTTAGATTTAGGATGGCCCACTTGATGGCCAGACAGTCGTCCTCAATGCTATACTTTATCTTTCTCACAGACAGTTTGCATCTAATGTACAGCATCAGATGCCCCTCTCCCTTTACCACCCTGGACAAAACGGACCCCAGCTCTCTGTCTAATGGGTTGGTCTGCAAGAGAAAAGGGAGCGAGAAATCAGGTAAATGCAACAACAGGCCCCCAAACAAAACCAGCTTTTCCCTGGTTGAAAGCCGTTTGCATGTCTCAGTCTATTGGTGCCTCCTTTTTAGTGAGGTCAGTCAGTGGACCGGTGACATCTGAAAAATTTGTAACATCTATAATAGTCGGCCAGCCAAGAACTATCTCACCATATTTTTGGTGTTTATGTCTTAGGCAGGCCATAATCACTACTCTAATCAATTTGGGGATCCACCTGGCTGTGTCCTGAAGGGAAACCCAAATATTGTATACTGTACGACCACCCCATGTTGCACACTTCTTTGGGTTTGCAATGAGCCGTGCCAATCTTAACAATCTCAGAAGGTGCTGTCTGTGCTGTTGCCAAGCATTATCATTAGATGTTGTCAAGATAGGCCACGGTAAGACCCTGAAACATCGCAGGAGCTCTGAACAAACCGAAGGCAAGTGTCACAAATTGTTGTAATCTGAATGTGGAAAAGGTGTATGCATCAAATTTAGACACCACATTGACTTTTCTTTAGTTCACACTTATGTCATATGGTATACCAGTACTAAAAATAATGCTGTACTAGAGCTGCAGGAAGCTTTTAATTGAATCGTGAGCAACAGTAGAGATTGCGTAGCACTTTTTGTTTTGTTCCGTGGCAAAAGTGTTAAAGAGTTGGCAGCAGCACTGAGAGACAGAGCGCAAAGTAAAATATGGAGATATTTCGGTTAAAAAAGATGAACGTCTAAATCCAGCAGCAATGCTGTGCAAATGTTGTTTTAAAAGGGTGTGGAGTGGTAGAAAGTTTTATATTGGGACATTGACTGCACATTCAAGATTCTCAGAACCTGCTGAATCTAATCAGTCAAAGGGGGACTTTATACAGTAGTAATGTAGTCAGTTAGGGAACATCTATAAAGTGCATGACCTGGGTAAGACTCTACAAGTTGCCTACGTTGCAGAACATCTAATGCATAGCAGTATTAGGATACAGTGTGGATGCAGGATTTATTTACTTTTTATAGCATCTATACTTTATTAATCCTTATTAATGACATTTTTTAAATGAGGGATTACAGATATAAGCTTATTGTGCCACACAAACCCAGGGGTAGTCTTAGCAACTGCAGCAAGCTGCTGTGGAAAAGAAGAGTTTTTCTTTAAACAAATGGAAATTAAACTTAGTAAATTGCATTATTTCAACAATATTTGACTCAATTCATCCCATTAAAGACATATCTTAAATAAAAAATAATCTGACATTATGGCATAATCAGATTCTGACATGAATGACATAGAGTTTGATAAATCTAATCAGTGTCATCAGAATGTTTTCTAGGTATGTTTTTTTTTCTCCAAAAACTAACTGAAGCTAACTATTGGTTATGCAAAAAAACAAAAACAAAAGAAAAGAAAAATGTTTAAATTACTGGCCAGCAGGAACAATGCAATCTCATAATCTATTTTCAAGGCTTTTAGCTCACAGTTGGAATTCCTCTCGTACTTTTCTAATAGGTGGCACAGCGGCTTAGTGGTTAGCACTGTTGCCTTGTACCTCCAGGGTTCAGTTTCGATTTCTGCCTCGGGGTCTGTATGCATGGAGTATTCATGTACTCCCTTTGCTTGGCTGGTTTCCTCCGGGTACTCACTCCGGTTTCCTCCTACAGTAAATGGTCACATAAATACAATGGTCACCGGTGGTCCCTAGTTGGACTTCAGAGGTTCCTAGATGGATGGATGGACTTTTCCTATAATGTTATCCTCATTTTTGCTCTTCTGATCTTCTCCTCCTTGGCTGTTGCTCAGCCAAATTGATTGAAGCTCAATACATATCATGTTATTGTTCTCCTTCTGCCCCCTTCCTATTCCCCTCTCCTTGTCCTATGTACAATAACAGGATCCCTCCCCCTAGTTCCGATTGGCTAGAGCAGTGTTTTGTCGTTCAGGCATTTGCAGAGCCAGGACTACATGCAGAAAGTGTATCATTTGGCAGCGCGTACAAGGACCAAAGGAGAGATTCATTATTAGTGGTCCAGTGACACTGGTTGTTGACACTCAACCCACTCCCTGTCCTTGACAGTAGCTTGGTGAAGAACTGGTGAACTTCGCCAGTATCCACCCCCCAGCAGGTATCATGGAGCTGCTGCATGTGAGTGATTGGCACACTGTGCTTGTGGAGAATCATCACGCATAAGGGCTCCCAATGTCCTTCAGAGGTACAGCCCACCTGCTGGGTACACCAGCTTGCTGCTGCCAAAGACTTCCTGGGCGAGTGAGCGGCACCTCACCTGACAATGGTGGTAGCATGCAGGCTCCAAAAAGGCCTTGGGGTCCTTGTGTGGCCCCAACTTGGCTGACATGATGTCAGTCATTTCCCTCGCTAGTGCACGCCTGGACTGCTAGAACTCCACAGTACCAGATGGTCCTCCTCCTTGGAAGGAGGAGCTGGAGGAGCTCCCAGTGTTGGCTGTGGTGGTTACCAGTGAGGTGAACCATATCAACAAAGGCTGAGGACTCCATTTCAACATATCTCATTCAGTACCCATGTTTCTGCACAAGCGTCACAGGTTCAAGGTCTGAAAGACCTAAGTAGAAGTATTGAAATGCATTTTCAGTCTCATTAACGTTAATTTACTTTTCAGGAAAGGATTATGAGCAAACACACTTGCACGTGCCGCCGCTCTGTGTTGCTTTGCTCAGCTCTCCCTCCTGCTAAGAGAAAAAGACACCAAATAATGTACCACAGTTGGACAGCATTTTGTGATACCTGTTGTCTCTCTCTCTCTCTCTCTCTCTCTCTCTGTCTGCAAGCGATGCTCGACTACGCCCCCGGTGCCACAAACAAATCATCTGTTCAATCTGAACAACGTATTTGTGTTGTTACATTTATAGTCTATGGAATGGGATATGTGAGTTGCTTCAGTGTGGTTTGATTAGAGCTTGAATGGCAGTGATTGATCAGCGGGGGGTCTAACTTTGCCCACAGCGTCAGAGTCCAGATGCAACCATGAGTGACTGGGACAGTGTGTACTTATAGTGCTTTAGTCACAGACTCCTGATTGCCAGATGAGTCAAGCTGCCCCTCCGTGCTGGGTTCAGGTCGGGATCAGCACTGCCTCAGAGCTTTTTTATTAAGAGACAGTCGAAACCTCTAGTTTGTTGAACGAACGAACGAATGAATGAATGAATAAATAAATAAAAGCACTCCAGTCACACCCTCTTGAGCGCGGTGTAAATGACACTCCAAATGAAGCTCTTCCCGTGTTATTACATGTCCAGAAGGTCAATTACAGCCTGACAATAAAAGCCCCCACTAAACTCAAATGAGGTTTTTCAGCTGCAGAGCCGTATTATACATACGAAACGAGACTCTTTCAGCTCCCTAGTGGACACGAACACTTGTGATGATTATGCAATTAGCCTGTGTTCAGACTAACTCCTCTGCCACCATGGAATCCAGCCTGCAAAGACAGCAGGAGGAAGAGGTTGATCCGATTTTACTCTTTTTTTTTCTTCTTCTTCCCCCCCGTCTTTCTTTTTTCTTTTTCTTTTTTCCGTGCTTCCTCTCTCTCAGTGTTTCGCCATGCCTTAAAAAGAACGAGACGGCGGCCCCAGTGTTCGGGCGAGTAGCCTTTGAGGCCGGCGTTGCCAGGCAACTGAATGCTAAAATTTGGAAGTGTGTGTATGGAGTATAGGCTGAGATGAGAGAGAGAGAGCGCACAGGGAAATAAATAAATAACGAGAATAAAAAGGAAGGCGCTATTTTTAGACGTGTCAATAACGATCGCTCAGCAGGGTTTTCGTGCATTCCTTTGTTTGCCTTGGCCAGCAGGAAAAGGCATTTTCTTCGCAATCGATTTTTTTTTTTCCCAGGATATTTTAGTCTACATTTGTGGACACTGGTGAGAATGTGAAGCTGACAAAATGTCTGTTACGGAGGTCGCGTTGTAGTCAGAAGGCCAGTTCTGCACCCTTGTCAGATCAGATGTAAATGATTGGAGTGATGACCATAAACAGAGGGAGGTTATGAGAATTTAGACCCGGGTGATGCTGTCCAAATTAGGCTCCGTTATATTTTATTGAAATGTATGAAGCTATAGATACGCTCCTGTGTCACGAGTAGCAGAGGTAAAGGAATTTTTATGGTTTCTATAGATGCGAATCCCTAATGTGGAACTTCACCTTCCTCGTTACACGATCGCTCTTTTTTGTCTGGCTCGCCGTGGGTGTGCTCTCTCCACTGCATGGTGTCATATGACGTGTATAAAAAGAGGAGGAGACAGTCTGATGGAGTGAAAGTATTGATTAAGGTCCCCACACTTGTCATTCGCTCTGGCTCTGTCTCTCTCTTTCTCTCCCTCATTTGCTTTCTTTTGTCTTTCCATCTATGATGCATTAACCTCATTTTTTTTTTAGAACAAGCACGTTTTGGTACTCACTGATACTGAAACGGGTAATGTACTCAGAATTAAGCATTCAGGGGAACGTGGATTATTTTATTTAGCTCTGTTTATGTTGGTTGCTGCTGCTTTTGGTTGCAGAGCATTAAAAATTTACCGTGAATAAATTGTAAAGTATAGATCGTGAGAAAGCACTCGTGTGTCTGTGCTTAATGTTCGAATAAGTAAAGTGCTGTTTTGGGTACAGTATGTGCAACATTTTCTCTAAATGCTCACCTTTGTGTGAACACAAGTGACCATGCTCACAAAATTGTCTAGTGCAGGGGTACTGAATTAAGATTGAATAAAGTCCAGTCAAATAAAAGTTTCTTTGAGGGCCCCCTAGTGGCAAAGTTTTAAAGTGCTTGTGTAGCTTCCCGCGATAGCATTTCAATAATATACATTTTCAGTAACTATGTTAAACTTGTGTTTTATGGCCTTGTGTATTTCCTTAAACAACAATCTTGAATCAGTCTCTCAGACTGTAAAGGAATGTTTGCTCTGTCATACCGGGCTCTCAGTTCGGGTATTTTACACGCGCTCGCCTCGGACCGTTTCGGATATGTTTCCTCAAACGACCCGTGTTTTAACGCCACAGGTTTGGAACATATAAGATAAACTGGTTTTCAACTTCCCGCAGGAAGAGTAAACATATATTGATCTGTCCATTCATCTTAGAAGGTTATGTTTTCATAGTCGCGCTTTCATTTCTGGGATGCCATGCTGCGTCGCGCTTTTGATTGTGTTTTTTCAGCACGTTCTGTCTATAAACGGTAAACTATGGCATTGATCGGCTCTGTTGAGTCACACGTATAGCCGCACCTGCCTCGACGGAAAAAAGTGCTGGATCACATGACGGGCATCAGGGTCCGGATAGAAATGTCACTGCTATTCAGTGATGCTTTTTATACCACAATATATAGCTCTTATACCACAGTCTGCTTTACTTTGTTCATTAAGTTGCTCTCAGTTTGTGTTTGTTAGTGTGACAATGTACACTAGGCTAACGTCACACATTTACGAGTGTTTCAACCATAAAAGTATCAGTACTGATGCGTCCATAATAGCAATTCAAACCGGCACTTGTAATGAAATTTCTTGTAAATGAAGGCGTAAAACCGATTGACAATTACAGACGACTTCATGCATGGTGTTAAGTACGGCGATAAGGCTCTTACAGTAGCTGCAGTAAAACATCTGAAAGGCCGTATGTCTGTGAGGTGCCTCAGAGCCCGTTGCAGTCGTTCATGTAAACATTCAGGAAGTGGAGCGCCTGATCCTTGAAAATCGACGGGCGAAATTGGGGAGGAGACGCATCTGTCTGTGGGAACTGCACACGAAGCGATTCACCAACACCACGTGAACATTACCGGAACTCATCTGGGAGTCAGTGCCACATCCCCACTACAGTCCTGACCTGACCTCATTGAAGGAGTTCCTGGGGGGCCAGTGTTTCAGAAATGTTCTGCCTTGATGGTATCCAAGCGCTATGGAAACGCTGACTATATCAGGGTTATTTTACTTTCCTCTTTCGTATTCCTATATGAAAGTAATGTGGGTCTCTATGCTCAGTTTTTTTCGCTCCTGCTTCCTCCTAGTGCCATTAAATTAAAGCTCTTTTTTCTTTTCTGTTTTTTTCAGAATCACCATGGCAGAAATGGCGTAACTACATAAATAGCAACATCAAGCTGATTAGTTCCACTCTAAGCAGTTTGTGCCTGTTAGTGAGCGGTCAATAATGTTATGATGATTGAGATTAAAAGAGGTCGTTCAGCATGCGGTCATTTTAATTTGCCAAACCACAAACGTGGAAACTGGAAGCAAACAGCTGTTATTGATTTTTTTTTTTTTTTACTTGCTTGAGTGCTTTTTCGTAGTAGTCTTCTCAGTCATTACACACATTCGGGTTTTGATTTCAAAGCCGCGGTACTGCGAAAAAACACACCGGCGGCTGCTTTATGATATCGAGTTACTATTATGATTAAACCCCGGCAGCATCTATTACTAGACTGCACACCGGGCACACAAGTTCATTGGCAACATTTAAAAGTGCATCAGCCTCCTTGTCGTGTTGCCTGTTTGTCTAATCAATTAATGAACATGATTTAAGATAAAAGATGTCATTGGAGGGATAGTGATCAGCACTGTGGCCTCGCACCTCCAGGGTCAAGGGTTCGAGTCCCACTTTCGGGTTTGTATATGTTTTGTGCTTGTTTTTGTAGGTATTCTTCCGGATACTCCAGTTTCCTCACACAGTCCAAAGACATACCGATCACGCCAGTTGGTGTTTCCAAGTTCCCTGTAGTGTGTGAGTGTGTGTGAGTGAGTGAGTGTATATGAGCTTGTGTGCTGTGCTAAGGTGCATTAAAGGTCCCATATTTGATTGTTTCTTTAACAAGTTGTTTATGCTCCAGTAGAAATACTCCTCAGATAATAAATATTTGCATAACGTTATTTGACTCCTTCTCCAAACGGGGCATTTCAGTGTCATATGTACTGTAAATTAACTACTGCTGAGACTGCAAACCGGACATCAGCATAGCTGAGCAACAACCTGGTGGGGGATGTGGCAAAAAAAAAAATCACATATATCATTGTGATATTTTTAGTTGATATTGATAATTATTGATCCTTTTTAAGGAGCTATTACAAGACTGTATATTTTATAATAGGTTTCATTCCTGATCTCTGCCATACTGCCGCGTTAACCTGTGCTGCTTTTTTTTTTTTTTTTTGACAATTTCTTCCTCACTTTCTGCTCCCTCATGTTCTTCTCCCTCATGTTCCACACTGCTTCTGCTGTAGGGTGTGTCTCATTTCTGAAGCTGTCTCTGCTGACACCTTTCATTTTTCAGGGGAAAAGAAGAAGGCACGGTTTGTCGGCCGCATTTGAAGACGCCTACAAAAACGTGACAGCATCAGTCGTGACACTATGATGTAATCAGCCTTCAGATGCATCCTACAAAGGATGCGGATGCCAAATTGAGATGCGCTGTTGGTCTCCTGATACATTGCTTTTAATCAGCCATCGGCCGATTGAGGACGTGTCTATCGCAGTATATACGTGGTGGTATCAAAAAGTTTATCTGCGTTTACACACTGTCATCTTTAAAACAGTGTGATTCTTCGAATCATGCTGGATTTCCACAGTGGGGTGAAAATGGTGATCCCGGATGCATCGTCGTCATGGACCATCCATGCGTTTTTTTGCATGCCACAGATCGGTGCGTGTTCAGATCGCGCGTGAGGATTGAGGATCGTTCCATGTGAGGACACACATATAGTGGCGGATTGTCGACCACCACACAAGTTGCCGAAATGATTGTGACGTTTTCGGGGGTTGAGCTCGTCTCCCTGATCTCTCGTCATCTTTCAGTGTTGTTCTTCTGCTCTTGAAGCAGACGGCTAAACTTCCCGGATCATGTCAGACGTGTCTGTGGCAGATTTGTGCAGTTTCACGCAGAACTTCACGTTATCTCTTCGTTCTAACTTGCTGTTCATGATGGTGGTAACGCATGTGGTCAGAATAGCACCGGGTTGCACAGCTCCCGATGTACACAGGACGATGTCTTTTGGCACACTGACTCATGAAGGTCGGTGCTCCCTGTGACTGTACTGCCATCTGTTGGCGCAACTAGTCTCAACTAGTCTCAAAACTTTTTGATAACACTTGTATATCTTCATCATCAATCAACAAAGCAACAAATCTAATCTAAACAGTTGTCACAAATGATTTTTGCAACCAATCCTATTGCACATGTGGTCACTCACTCACTCACTCACTCACTCACTCATCGTCTATACCGCTTTATCCTGTATTCTGGATTACGGGGGGCCTGGAGCCTATCCCAGACGTCTTGGGGCACAGGGTGCCAATCCATCTCAGGGCACACACACATACACACACTCATTCACACACTACAGGCAATTTGGGAACGCCAATTAGCCTAACCTACATGTCTTTGGACTGTTTGGAGGAAAGCGGAGAACCCGGAGGAAACCCACCAAGCACGGGGAGAACATGCAAAAACTCCATGCACACAGAGACGGGAATCAAGCCTGTTTGGGAATCGAACCCGGACCCTGGAGGTGCAAGGCGACAGTGCTAATGCAAATGTGGTCAATGTTTCATTAAATGCATATATTACAAAAAAAAAAAAGAAAAAGAAGGAAGTACTGTAGCACTGATTGATAGTGCATGTGTAAATGAGCTACTGTAAGGTAGCTAGTATGTAAAATCAACCAATTTCCCCAGTGATTAGTGTATTATTTTATCTGGTAATGTAAAAACAGGCTACTAGTTACTAGTTTACCTAGCTTCCTAAGCTAACCGACGAGCTAAAACACTCCCCAAAAGAGACACAATAAAAGTGCCATAAACCACATGTTGCTTGCTGTGCATGAGCATATCACACTTCAGTCAGATAAAACTGGGAGTATATCTTGCATGACGGAACGCTTTTAAAATAACTTTTAATAACGGCTATTAGAGACTAATATCAAGTTTAAACGTATGGAATTAGGCAGAGTCGGTCTTTAACATTCCTTAAGCAGCAATTTCGTTCTGCAAAGGTCAGATTTTTCCACAGTCTGGTGTGCACGAGTGTCCCAAATGTGTGCGCTTAAAGGAAATGTGTCAGGGGGTTGCATGTGACCAGGATTTGTATTTGTGTGTGTGTGTGTGTGTGTGTGTGTGTGTGTGTGTGTGTGTGTGTGTGTGTGTGTGTGCTGGGGGGGACAGCATGGGGTTTTAGTGCATGTATTGGTGCTGACTCTGCTGGGGTCGGAGTGTTTTTCACTTGATAACTTAGCTGGATTCCAGGATGTCCTGCAGACTCTGCAGTCAATAACACAACATTCTCTCTCTCTCTCTCTCTCTCTCTCTCTCTCTCTCTCGCTTACACATACACTATACACACACTAGTGAAATACAGATATGGACTCATTCCATTGTTGCGTTTGCTCTCCACTCCTCCACACTCCTCTTAAATCACACACACAGATTACACTCTGTTTCTGACCCTCATGCATGAATGAAAGGATCAGTTGTGAAACTAGTGAGAGAGAAAAAAACCCCACAAGAACCAGTGTAAGCTGTTGTGGTTATGAGGCTCCGAAGCGCTCAGGGCTACAGAGCATGCGGCTCCACCGGGGATCAGACCAGCATCTGATTGGAACTCAGTGAAAGCACCGAAAGGTCGTGGCCATGGGGTGGAAGGTTACCGTGATGAGTATGTGTTTCGACACTTTAGATCAAAACCCAGGTTGAGCACGAATCTCAGTTCTTTGTCAGAAGTCTGAGCTTTGTAAAGGTTAATGAACAATACAAGAGAGTAAAAAACGGATCAGTCAATGTTATTGCAGCCTCAATATTGACGATGATGATGATAAAATGACAACACACAAGAAAAAAATAAACTGGAAGGCTAAGGTAATCTTAAACTTACGTAATCACTCAAAAAACAAAAAGCCTCAGGTAGATGGCAAACATAAGTGGAGACCACATCAGCCTCCACTCCTGAAGTGAAGAACAGGAATCTGAGGCCACAATTGGGCATCATAGAAACCGACCAGTTGAAAATTTGTTTCTCAAAATGGACTTTTTGGTTATTTATAGACATCCAGCTCTATCTTAAATCAAGATCCTGGACTCGGCTGATGCAGACAGATGTTCTCTGATGACTTGATGCTGCAGTTGCTCAGGAGTCAAATTCCACCGAACAGTTTTGTACCTGAGCCTCCATACTACAGTAACTTAAGCACCACTCCTGTTATACTGAGCTCCCAGCCTCCTAACACACAGAATGACTGCAGATCAATTCCTTCTATCCGTCGTCACCCAGATGAGGATGGGTTCCCTGTTGAGTCTGGTTCCTCTCATGGTTTCTTCCTGTTGCCTTCTCATTTCTCGTTTCTTCCTGTTGCTCATCAAGGACGATCTGATCATTTTGATTTATACACATTTTCTCACACGTTTCATACTCATCTCCCTAATTTTCTTTGTGCACGGAGGCTTAGTGGTTAACACTGACGTCTTGCACCTTCAGGTTCCGGGTTCGACTCCCGCCTCAGGTCAATTTGCATGTGTTCTCCTCATGCTTGGTGGGTTTCCTCCGGTTACTCCGGTTTCCTCCCACAGTCCAAAGGCATGCAGATTAGGTTAATTGACGTTCCCAAATTGTCCGGAGTATGTGTACAGTATACGTATTTGCCCTGCAATGGATCAGCACCCTGTCTAAGGTGTACCCTGTCTTATGCGCTAAGTCTCCTGAGATAGGCTCCATTTTTGTATTGGTTAGCGCTTAAACAAGCCAATCAGATGTTTTCCACTTATTGTGTCCTCGTAGACTTCTTGGGGGGCGTGGCTCAGCTGCAGCTCATTTACATAAACACTGAAACGGTGCTTTCAGAAGAGGAGTGAAATAAGCGGAGGTTAAAGTATAATAATTCATAATGCGAGGAGAATTTCAACTTTGGCGGAGCTCTGAGACACGTATTAACTTGTTAAAGACATAATGTAATATGGGACCTTTTAAAGGAAATAAACACCAGTCCTATACTCAGAGGCCCTGTGGCCAAGGCAAATGTCCCATATAGGATTTATTGTTAAAACAGGAGTTGAGTTATAGACATGCCGTTTGTTCTCCTGATCATGACAGGCACGGCCTTTCCGTTCCCTCGTACTCAGACTCTCTCCTGAGAGCTGGTGAGGAAAAATAAATATTTTTAGCGATTGCACTACTCAACTGCCTGTCATCCCGTTTTCTCTCCCTCTCCCTCTCTCACCCTCGACGTTCCTAGCTTTTTTTTTTCTTTTTTTTTTCCATGTGCTGACTCGAGTGCATGGGAAAAGTCCATCTTTCTACCCGGTTTCTCACTCTTCCACTTGACTTCCATAGGCTTGCCACGGCAGCCCGACGACAAACCAGCTTCCCCCCTGGGAGAGGGTTTCCATGGCAACTGCCTGTACCGAAGCCGCTCGGCGAAAAAGGCTTTCGTTCGGGCTTCCAGGGTTTCTTGCTGCCGTGCCCCTCTTTTGGCAGGAGGAACAAGAGAGTGAGAGAGAAAGAGAGAGAGAGAGAGAGAGAGGGGAGCTTATGAAAGGGGAAAGAAAAATGGAGTTCGAGTGGGAGAGGGGTTGTGATGGAAAAAAGGAGAGGAAAAAGAAGAAAAGCAGAAGAGAGGGAAAGTGGAGAGCGACGTGCATGCTGGAGTGGAGGGAAGAGGAAGGAGAGATAGTGAGATTATCCCCGGGCCATGTGACATCCCTGCTGCGCTAATGTGTGTTTAAACAGTCTGAGCTGCAAGTGTCCAGACTAAAGATACAAAACTGATCCTGTGTGTATGTGTGTGTATGCACCTGTGTATGTGTGTCTGTCTATCTATCTATCTATCTATCTATATATATATATATATATATATATATCTATATATACTTCCATCTATGCATCTTTAATCTCTAGATTACCTCCAAACTCGTGTTTTGTGTTGAGTTTCTGTAATCATGGTGAAGGATTCCCATTGTGATACTTCATCGAGGAAGAGAAACGCTAAAAATAATAATTTCTAAATTATTATAATTATAAAAATTAGTATTTCTGTAAATGTTTTTAATTACTATGATAATAATAATAATAATAATAATATGAATAATTAAATAATACTACATAACAATAATAATAAGAATAATATATTAATAGAGTGTAATAAAGCTGCACAACCTGTGCAATTATTTAATCGCAAAAGGCTTAAGTTACGTTTTTTTTACATTTACATTACTGTGGTGTTTTGGAGGGGTGTGTTGTGGGCTCCTGTCTACGGTGTACCCCACCTTGTGCTCAAAGTTTTCTGGGAAAGGCTGTATACAGAATAAGCGATATAGAAGATGAATGAAGAACACAGTGAAATTCTTTCTTCCTACTGTATATCTCAACTTGGGGGTCTGGGGTCAGAGCTCATGTAGGAGACAGGCTTAAGGGCCTTACTCAGGGGCCCACAATGGCAGCTTAAACCACCAATCATCTGATCAGTAACCCTTACAGTAACCCAAATATAGGCAGACGTCCTCTTAATGAGATAATTTGTGAAATTGTTTGCTGTTAACCCCGATAAATACATTTGAAATGGAAATGGCACATTTAGTAATTAGATATTGTGGTTTCAGTTGCAATTGCAATATAAAATCATAATCAAATTGTGCAGCCATTTATTTCTCTATATAATCCCCTGCTACACTAATGCACTTATCTCAGTGTTTCACTAGCGCTTTGACACCATCAAGATAAGACGTTTTCTCAGAACCATGATCGCCTCCTGCTTTACATCTGAAACCCTGGCCTCCCAGGAACTCCTTTAATGGCCCAAACATGTGGAAATCGGCCAGGTTTATAATATGGCCTTCTTTAAAAAATTTGCACCATTCAAATGTTATACTGTGACTAAGAGTCTCATCACATCGATTTTATGTCTTCATTATGTCCTCAAGAAATTTCATCCAAAGTCCCAGTTTGACTTGAACGCCCAGACATATACAGAACTACTACAGAATAGTAGAACTGAGGACTGGGGAGAACTATCGCCTTACGTTTGCAACAGAAAACAGGATTCTTGCGTGTGTGTGTGTGTGTGTGTGCGTGTGTGTGGTGGCGCGACAATGCAGCCTCGTTACATATGTATGCGAGCCTCCGGTGGCGTGGTGATGCTCTGCTGCTAAAAATAGACAGTTCAGTCGTTAAAGTTCATTTTGTCCTCTGCCTGACTGCTGTTCTAACCTGCACGCATGGAGTGCTTAAGGCTCCTGCTGTGCTTACGAACATGACAACACACACACACACAATCTCGCAGGTATACACATAACTCGGAGCACCTGAGCCAAAGATAACTCAATTAAATTTCTGACCTTGTAGGTACGGTTCAGTGCTCTAACGTCATGGCGAGGCATAATGATCCCGGATGTTTAAATGGAGCGGGTGAGAATGTTAGATTTATATAACATTTGATGACACAAAAAAAAAAAAAATGTGTTTTGTGCACTGGAAAATATCAGCTCAGTTGTGTTAGACAGAAATTGAGTCATCTGCATTGTCGCCCTGTTTAACAAGTCGTCATGTTTAGCATGCTTAATCATCATGAGTCTAGTTAAAGTGCTTAGATAAACAGCAAAAAATATGTGTAAAGGGTCATCGTCTCATCTCTCTCTCTCTCTCTCTACATCTAGGCATTTGGCAGACGCCCTTATCCAGAGCGACTTACATTTTTATCTCATTACATCTGATCAATTGAGGGTTAAGGGCCTTGCTCAAGGGCCCAACAGTGGCAACTTGGTGTTTGTGAGGTTTGAACCTGGGATCTTCTGAACCATAGTCCAATGCCTTAACCACTGAGCTACCTCTCTCTCTGTCTCTCTCACAGCCATCCATGAGTTCCCTGAAGACATCTTTACTAAGGAACAGAGGAAAAGGGGCGCCGTGCTGCTACATGTGCTATGTGTGAGTTAGACTTCTCTTCAATCCTGAACTTGCTCAGAGATGTTCAATCAGTCAGGATGGGAATCACCAGGGGACTGGCTGATACGATATCATCACGATACTCAAATGCCGATTCAGTTTGTATTGTGATTCTATAATCTATATCACGAATTTTATAAATATCCCACTTCATTGTTAGTTTTTTTATTATTATTTTGTTACAATTCTACTGAGGATGGAAAAAAAGAAACGTTGGAGGGAAAGAAAAATTCTACCTTGAAAAAAAAATGTAAGGGGAAAAAAAGGCTTAGAGGAAAAAAATTTTTTTTTGCCATTTGTCTGCCCCAGAAATGATGGGGGGAAAAGTATTCGTATGAGAGTTACACGTGCGTTGGAGAGAATTACTGAGTAGAAGTCTGAGTAGCTGAGTATTGGAAGTATGAGTCACGTGGTTCTCGATTGTTTTTCCTCCTATGTCTCGTTTTTAAAAAAATTTTATTCCCATTTTTTTTCCCTGGCGTCTCATGTCCCTCCCCCTCTCACAATTTTTTTTTTCCTTTAACGAATTTCTTCCCCCTCATCCATGTCCCTTTAGAGGCTCCGTACAATTCTAATCAAACTTAGCAAATAATTTGCTCCTACCACACGGGATGATGTTCTTCACTAATGTGTGAATAGTTTGGAATGTGCCACCTGTAGGACTATAGAGGAATGGCAATGTTTTACTAATTCAAATGCAAACGTATGCATTTAAAATTAATTTCTATGAATTTAAAAAACAATTTGGGAGTCAGTGTGCATTAATTGTTAGACAAAAGAATCACGATACATCAGTGAATAGATTCGCCCCCTGTTCAGTTTTATATATACTATATATTTTAATTATCTATATATATATATATATATATATAAGAATTTACCTGGTTGAACTGTATTGACCAAAAACATTTTGTTTTGCATAATACTTCTCCAAAGCTCACGACTATGAACTTATACACCACATATTACACTATATATATAAAATTTCATGTTATAATCATTCAGTTTTTGTGGTTGATTTTGTTGTACTAATTCAGTTGTGAAATGTAAAAAAAATCTCTGATCTTATGAAAGTACGGTCTCTTACCCTGTAGCTATTCTCTAGTCAGATGATCCGCCTTCAGTGAAATCATTGTCATGTCTGTAAAGGCGAATGATTGGGTAAACAGCACTGATCTTGTGATCAGATTCATGAGCCAAGGCGTATCCAAACCCCCTACCCATCCCCCCACCCCAACCTCACACCTCCTCCTACAGCGATCAACCAGGTCGCTATACTCATCCTCCTGTCCGTTCTTAAAACACCCTACAATAACCGTGTCACCTGAAAATCTCTGCAGGTGACCTGATGTAAAATATGTGGTATACGTAGTAAAAAGAAACGGAGCCTCGTTACATATGCATGCGAGCCTCGGGTGGCGCGGTGATGCTCTGCTGCTAAAAATAGACATTTCATTCGTTAAAGTTCATTTTCTCCTCTGTCAGACTGCTGTTGTAACCTGCACATATGGAGTGCTTAAGGCTCCTTCTGTGCTTACAAACAACACATACACACACAATCTCACAGGTTTATATATATACATAACTCTGAGCACCTGGCTCAAAATAATTAATAATGACCCAGTAGATAATAAACGTATTCTGCCAAATTGTTTCCTAAAATTCCTATGCATGCTCAGAAATACACACACAGCGACAGATCAGTACAGACACAACGATACATGCTCAAATCATTATCACACAATACACCTAAAGACCTAAAGAAAAAAAGCACCCTTCTTTCAGGTGAATTATTTATTAAGCCAGTCTTCACAGTGGACAGAAGAGGGTAACTGATGTTGATAAATCATTAAATTCAACCTATACACACTCACTTATCATCTATACGGCACAGTCTTTGGACTGTGGGAGGAAACGCCCGGTGGAAAGGAGGCCGAGCCAAGCAGGGGGAGGACATGCAAACTCCATGCACACGGACCCCAGATTGGAATCAAACCCACACCCTGGAGGTGCAAGACGACAGTGCTAACCACCAAGCTACCGCCCCACCCTGTCTGTCATGCATTTAAGAAAAAAATAATAATAATTTTGCATCTGACAGTTCTAACTGTAAAGTACACTTACAATCTTTATATCAAGGTTTCAGACTTTTTATTATTTTTCTTTTTACTTTTTTTTTTTTTTTTAATTACTTGACTGACTTAATGAGTCTTGGGCATTGCAGCTTTAACATTTCTTTTGCAAAGGCCTTATTTTGGCAGATGACCATTTTAAAAAGTTGGTTATTCTAAGACTGCATTCACATTACAATCCACATTGTTTAATTCAGATTTTTGGTTCAGAGAGACAATTTTAGCGATTCTGCAAGCGATTCCATATAAAAAAAATTTTAGATTTGATTCCAATTTTAGAACCTTTAAAAAAAAGTTGTCAAAACCCGAAAGTTTTATATCTTAGCTTTGCTCAACAGCTTCACAACTGTACTGAACATGGGTAATTAAATGTAGCTGTAATTAAATGTGCAGGATGTGGGAATAGTTCCGAGCGTACCACCTGTGGGATATAATGGTGACGTTTTACCGCCTCAAATGACTCGAGCACATGTTTAGCACTCACACAGGCGCGCGGCTTCTAACGTGTGTAAAGAATGTGTTTTATCGCCTGCCGTTTATTTCTTTTAACTTTTGATAATGGAACGGTATTACATGTCCTACAAGGTTTTGATATTGACGTCTCTCCCGTTCCCTCTCTCTCTCTCTCTCTCTCTCTCTCTCTCCCCAAGGCCATTTACATGTTCTATGCTCTGGCCATCGTCTGTGACGACTACTTCGTTCCCTCCCTGGAGAAGATCTCAGAGGTGAGAAGTCACAAAGCCTGGACACCATATAAGCAGCCACACAATGTGATGACAGCTCAATTAGTTCCCCGCTCCTCATTTGAGATGTTAGCGTGACGTTTCACCAAAGGTCTTGCTAATGAGGAGCATCTGGAAAGTTCATTTCTCTTCAGATCAGCGTATGTTTCCTCGCCAGTGGGCCTTTTATTTATTTAATTTTTTTTTCATGATCTCAGATAATGCCGCTTTTGTGGGGAACGACCGCGCTTAAAGGAGCTTAGGCGAAGAAATGAGATTGAATCGAATCATAATCCCGCGAGATATGTACCCCGTTTTTTTGGGGGGCACCCGGGTGTTATTTCCTGCTACCGTGGCTGTTACTTGTTACTTGGTGATTTTATATCCCTGTGGTGTGTTTATTTTTTTTTCTTTATCTGCTATAGAACCTGCAGCTCAGCGAGGATGTAGCTGGAGCTACGTTCATGGCTGCTGGAAGTTCCGCCCCTGAGCTCTTCACCTCCCTGATTGGTCAGTTCAGATATCACTTCTGTGTCATTAGTGTGCGTTTTCTTTTTTCTTTTTCTTTTTTCATGGTTCTGAACAAATGTTCTTAACCGGTCTGGGAAGCGGGCCACTTAACGGAATTAGAACCCGAAAAAGCATTTATTTGTGTTCAGATTTTTTCTCTCCAGACATGCACAGTGTTAATACCATAAAACCTGTCCAATATTATCAACAGCTTGTATCCTTGACTAAGTATCGCTCTTAGATGAAAAACTAGAGCTATAAATAATTCATAGAAAAATTAATACATTTTCAGAATTTTCATTATATCAATTATATATACAATCAATTAAATGAGAATGAAACTTACTGAATACAAATAAAACCACACGATGGTTAAGTCTAAAATAATGCGATTAATCAGTTAAATGCTGATGTGGATTATTGTGACAGCTCCGAAACCGTTTCACAGCCGTTCCTGAAAGCAGGGATCCCTCAAGGCTAATCGTCGTCTGTGTCTGATTGACAGGTGTATTCATAACTAAGGGGGACGTGGGAGTGGGAACGATTGTCGGGTCAGCTGTCTTCAACATCCTCGTCATCATCGGAGTGTGCGGCATCTTCGCCGGTCAGGTAACTGTCTGTTCCATCTGTTTAATTATTATACACACGCGCGCGCAGATGCAGTAAACAGGAAAAGTGGGTGGACGTGTTGCTACACTTCTAAATATACGTCCGTGACAGGGTGTGCAGTTACAGAAGAATGACCAACAACAAAGCAGACACGCTGTTGCTACCCTCAAGTCGTTCATTTTCCTAAAACAGCACGTCTTCGCGTTTTACTCCTACCAGGCGCTGGCGGAATATTCCTGAAAAAGCAACATATATAGTGTGTTTTATAAATTATATTAAATATATATATATATTATAGTTACGCGTAATGTCGTGGAACAGTTGTGAAACGAAACAATTATTATCAACAATTACATATTTTTCATTTTAATCCGTTTGTGTGAGGCGTCTGGTGTAAGTATGCACTAATCAGCCACAGCATTAAAACGTTAACACCATCTCACGATTTGGGCCTCTGACTCCACAAGACCTCTCGGGGTGTGCTGTTTGGCTGGTGGGGTCTGGCATGTGGCCTACATGATTCAAATAGTTTTAAATTATGTTTCAGATTGGGGCCTGTGGAGTTTAAAGGTCAGGTTGGTAGTCCTAAGCCGTGGTGCACTGGGTGTTCTGCCGCATTACTACTTTGGCCAGCATTGATTTTTTTTTTTTGCTAATTTGTGCTCCATTGGCTTTTCTGTGGGATGGAACCAGACCGTCTAGCCTTTCCCACACGCATGAATAACCCTTGTGCGCCCATGATCCCGTCACCAGTTTACTGCTCTATAATACATAATCAGTGTTAATGTGTTAATGGTATGTGAGGTTAATGTTACAGCTGATTAGTGGATAAACTTTCTAATGATATTCAGGATAAATAAATACTTGCGATTTGTCATGCAGCAAACAACTTACTTTATAGAAAATCCTGACCAATCAGAAATGGGAATTTGACAGCATGGTATTTTATAGTATAATGTGGACTATTGGTTTAAACGAGTGCCATTTAATTGTGCCAAATGAATCATTTTATTAATATAATCTCTGACGCAAAACTTATTAGACTAAAAGTAAAAAAAATAATTAAAAACAAGCTCAATTAAAAACAAAAACAAGCCATCTGGTGAAAATGGATTGTTTGTTCTCTTGTTTTGAGCTGTGAAAGATTCTTAGAAACAGCCTGCTGCTGTTTTTGATGAAAATCTTGATTGACACTTCAAAAGTTCTAAGAGCATAGCTTAGCCCAGTGTTGAAACTTTCCTACACGGTGCACACTGCACTCTATCACACGCAACAAGTTAAACGATTTAGACGGAATAACAAACCATTATGGCAGTTTATCTTAAAATATGACTTAATAAAAAATAAATAAGAAATTAGGAAGTATTCAAAAAAAAAAAAGTATAAAAGGCCGTGTGGAAATTTCTCCTGTGTAATGCACAGTACAGTTATTTATACAAGTTAATACTTCTGTAGCCTTTAATGATTTATAGCCTAATTGAGTTGTTTGAATTTTCCCAGACGTCCCTGATCTGTGACTGTTCTGTTCTGTCTGCTGATAATGGGACCAGAGTTCTGCATTAGACGTTGGTCTGTGGGCCTGGAAAGCTTTGTGCTATTTTTAAGCTTGGTATTTGTTTTTATTTCCTAAAAAGCGTAAATGCATAAAGGCAGACAGCTCCTGTTTTTGCATTCATGGCTGTTTTGTCGAAGATAAGTTTAGTGCAGCCATTAGGACAAAAGTGTTGGACGTCTATGGTTTCAGCCGTGGCATTTAGGATTCTTTTGATCTCTTCCTCTGATATCTAAATCTCCTCTAAAGTACATCCAAAACTTTTTTTTTCTTGATGAAACAATTATATATTGAATATTTTGGACATTATATAATGTTTTTTTTCCCCCGTTACTGTCAGTACTAATATTCGAAGAAGTACTTCTTGCATGTAAGATGTATTAGGGATGTTACTGATTAAATGCATTTAAGAATTTACCTGGTTAAAATGTATTAACTAAAAATGTTTTGTTTTGCATCATATTTCTCCAGTGCTCACATGTCTATGAACTTATACACCACAAGACGGGACATTTATACTTTCAATGCACCGTATTGTAGCAGTATTTGTTTTGAATGAGGACAGAGAGAGAAAAGCAGGACAGCTTTGTTGTAATTTTTTTCATTCTGTACGTTTAAACTATTTAAAAAACTTTATTAAATCTTTATTGAAACTAATTTGTTGGGATTGTGCTGCTAGAATGATTAAATAAAACATAAACTGAGAAAATATGCAACTCTTGTACTTATAAATGATCGATGATTAATCAATTGTGGATTATTCAGCTATTGGTTATGAAGGATTTTTAAATATGTGACTATAATCTGTATATTTATCATTACAGATGCATTGATGCGCTACTGTGCTTGGTATTGCGTACAAGTTAGATGCTTGTAATCTTTTGCAAAAAAAAAAAAAAAACTCTGACACCATGTGATACTATGTGACATAAGGCTAGATTATTTTGTGATTATCAATAGCAATCGATTATGCAGTTTTTGCGGACTTTGGTTGGTCGTTTTATCTTCAGGATCTATTCACAATTCGTTTTTAAAGAAACATTATTTACAAATGTTACAAACATTAAATAGTCTAAGATTGACGAATTCTTTAAAATCATTTAAAAGCATCTTCTGCAAATACTCATGTTTTGCGAGGGCATTCTTCTTCTTTTAAGTTTACTGGCGGTTGTTGCAAACAGCACCTCCTGCTGGACCGAATGTGGAGCGGAAGCTTTGCAGGAAAAACAAGATACAACAGAGGTTATTGTGAAATGCATTGGCATGTTAATTAGGTACCTTTATTACTTTTTTATACGTCAAAACTTGTAACAAATAGATAATAGATTGTAACTACTTTCTGACAAATCAGACCGTTAGGTCTAATCACTGCTATTGAACTGGATTGAAAATCGCGGCGCTCAAAAATCGGATCAAAATCTACAGTGCATGTTTGATTCACCGTTCTAGTGCGCACGTAGGCACGGATGCTCGTTTTCCAAAGTCTTCACCCGTCGATGACTGTTTGTTTTGCATGTTTCGAAGGTTTAAACAGCATAACAAAAGAAAAAAAAAACTAAGCACGAGAAGGTCGTTGCTAGCAACAAACAGGAGCAGCCAACATAAACAGAGCTAAATGAAATGTTCCATGATGCACCTGGTCGCTCAGTACCGTGGGGATTATTTTGCTATTAGTATCGGCACCAACAAACGTAGACGTGTGTGTCTTAAAATGGTTACGTGGACTAAACAGTCCTAGCTTGTGAATGGAAGAAAACACCAGGGTTTTGCGGTAGGAGCTACCTGTTAGCAGTGCTAGCACATCCGCATTAGTATGTATCGCCTGTCCTCTGTCTGACACATGAGTGACTGTGAGTCAGCGTTATTGTGTGCGATCAGCAATGTGGATCTCTGTCTCTCGCTCGCAGACGGTGGCTCTAACCTGGTGGTCTCTGTTCCGTGACTCGCTCTACTACATCCTCTCAGTTCTGGCTTTGATCTTGGTGAGTGAGAGAGACGTGACACTGGTAAAAGCCAGTCAAATGTTAAACTGATACCAGGAAAAAAACGTATGAAATTCTGATTTGATACACGCTCTAACACTCGCTGTCATTAATCCGCTGTCTTTATTCATTTCCTGAACTGCTCCTTCAGGTCATCTATGATGAGAGCGTTGTGTGGTGAGTCTAATTACAGCCCTTCATTACTTTTACATATGAATGAATGAATGCATCAAACAGGCTTATTACCTCTGCGCTTTGCTCAGCCTTGGAAATCAAATCAGGCCCAAAGAAAAAAAGCCTATTAAAAAGCAGAGAAGGACCAATCAGTGAATATTATTTCCCGCTTTAAAACAGCAAGCGCAGCCATTGAGCTCAAACCGCCGAACCAATTCCAAGTAGAGCATGGATCTGGCACTGAACGTTTATTTATCTGTACACTTTTCCAGGTGGGAGTCCATGCTCTTGATCTCCATGTACGGCGTTTACATTCTCATCATGAAGTAAGTGAATGCAGTCATGTGGACTCCAGTGCCAAAGTTTGCATCCCATCCGGGACACAATGAGGACAAAACATGTACTGTATACCATATTGTATAGCATGCACAATAAAAAATGCATAAATTGAATGCACCAATCAAAAAAATTTGGACACACCTTCTAATTCCATGGTCTTTTCTGATCTGGAATAGCTCTTGCAAGAACAGTATTGTCGAGTGCATTTGCAAATCCCGCCAAGCACCATGATGGAACTGCATCTACATCTAGGCATTTGGCAGACGCCCTTATCCAGAGCGACTTACATTTTTATCTCATTATACATCTGAGCAGTTGGGGTTATGGGCCTTGCTCAAGGGCCCAACAGGGACAACTTGGTGGTAGTGGGACTTGAACCTGGGACCTTACGAACTGGCTCTCATGAAGACAATCCCAGGACCAAAGACCAAAACCTACCGCTGCTGCAGAGGAGAAGTTCATTTAGAGTTACCAGCCTCAGAAATCACAAACTAACAACCAGCACCTCAGATTAGAGCCGTTATGAAGCTTTACAGAGCATGAGTAGCAGATACATCTCAATATTATCTGTTCAAAGGAGATTATTGTGTCATATTTTGGACGCCTTCTGTGTAGAAAGAAATACAAATCAGGAAACAGCATGGAGTTAGAAGGTGTGTCCAAACGTTTGACTAGTAGTGTATTATATATTCCTTATGGCAACCATGCAAAACTGGACAACACATGTGCAATGCTACGTCACTAAAATAAGACGTAGTATTGATGTCATTGTTTCTACTGTGATACACAAATAGGGTCCAAGCGGGTCTGTTTTTTTTTTCTTTTTCTAAAGTTGTTTTGTTGGTTTGAACTTTTATGTTCCTGTGAGTGTTATTATTTGAAATACATTTAAATAATTGGTGTGAAGTGTACATTTTATAGGCGACCTTGCACCTCCAGGGTGCGGGTTCAATTCCCACCTCCCGTCTGTATGTTTCCTCCCATAGTCCAAAGATATGCAGATCAGGCTAATCGGTGTTCCCAGATTACTCATAGTATGTGAGTGTGTGTGTGTGTGTGTGTCCTGCGATGAATTGGCACCCCGTCTCCTGGGACAGGCTCCAGGCCCTCCGCAACTTTGTACAAAGCAGTATAGATGGTGATGAGTGAGTAAGTGTACATTTTATTTTTGACAGCCAGAACCCACGGGGATGCAAACTTTTGCACTCATCTACCCTATAATTGTGTCCTTTTGTTGTGCTGTTGCTTTAATTGACTAGTTTCAGTATTGAAAGCATATTGCACAAGAGGATTTATAGATAGTTTTCCAGAGAAAGAGAACACAACGTGTGTGTGCGTGTGTGTGTTCACATCTCTCTTCTGTGTGTAGATTTAACAGTCAGCTTGCGGGCTTCGTGGAGCGCCGTTGCGGTGGTCCAGGCCGGTGCTGCCTCCGAGGAGAAACCCCTCGAAACAATGCCGCTGTGGAGGATGGAGCAAACTGCAATACGTCGATGGTTCTTCTGAGAAAAGGTCTGATCAGTTTTTGTACTTTCAGTACATCTCGTTGATGATGAGGAGCTTAACCCAGGCTTCTGTTATTAAATTTATGAAATCCATTTGTACAACCCTTTTGTTACTCAGAATAATAAGAAGCACTTAGTCTCTGAAATAATAGTTTACAAAATGCGAATGTGTCGTCTTGACTATTTAGTTATTCTGTTCTTCAGGAGAGATTGCAATAATATTTTGAAATAGTGTTTTGATTAGGTCACATTATTACTGGGGAGTTTGCGCTGTTCTGGACAGGGACGCCAGGCTGCTGCTGCGGCGTCGTTTCTTTCCCTAATTTAGTGCGAGACTGTGTGTGTTTATGCTGTTGCATCAGTCTGTTCATATGTTTTGTGTCTGTGTGTGTGTTTGGTGCTGTCAGGATTCGGTTAGTGTTTTTAGTAACAGTCACATTACCATCAGTGATGATCTCTGTGTGTTTGTGGAGGACAGTGTGCGCTGGTAGACTGACATTTCTCAGTGCATTTTAACACAATTGAAGAAGCACGGATATGTCCTGGCTTCCGGTATTAAAGTGTTGTAGGACTGTACTGTTCTCCCGTCAGTGAAGAGTAATATGTTATATCTCAATACAGTGATCAGGCCAGGAATGATTAATTCAGCACTGTTCTCGGGTCAGTGTGGATTAATAAATCTCAATATTGTTGTTAGATTCTATTTTATTTTTATATTATGTGTAGCTTTGTTATTGTTTTATTATGTTTTAAATAAAAAAGTATCTTATTAATATATTTATCTTCTTATTGTATTTATTTGTATCATACTGACTGCAGAACAGTAATATATTACAATGCCATGACCTGAGAATAGTAGGTACAGTGATATATTACTCTTCACTGATCTGAGAACAGTACAGTGATATATTACTCTACACTGATCTGAGAACGGTACTGATATACTGTTCTGCGATCAGTGTAGAGTAATATATTGCTGTTCTGCGATCAGTGTAGAGTAATATATTGCTGTTCTGCGATCAGTGTAGAGTAATATATTGCTGTTCTGTGATCACTGTAGAGTAATATATTGCTGTTCTGCGATCAGTGTAGAGTAATATATTGCTGTTCTGTGATCACTGTAGAGTAATATATTGCTGTTCTGCAATCACTATAGAGTAATATATTGCTGTTCTGCGATCAGTGCAGAGTAACATATTGCTGTTCTGCGATCAGTGCAGAGTAACATATTGCTGTTCTGCGATCAGTGCAGAGTAACATATTGCTGTTCTGCGATCAGTGCAGAGTAACATATTGCTGTTCTGCGATCAGTGCAGAGTAATATATTGCTGTTCTGCGATCAGTGCAGAGTAACATATTGCTGTTCTGCGATCAGTGCAGAGTAACATATTGCTGTTCTGCGATCAGTGCAGAGTAATATATTGCTGTTCTGCGATCAGTGTAGAGTAATATATTGCTGTTCTGCGATCAATGTAGAGTAATATATTGCTGTTCTGCGATCAGTGCAGAGTAACATATTGCTGTTCTGCGATCAGTGCAGAGTAACATATTGCTGTTCTGCGATCAGTGCAGAGTAATATATTGCTGTTCTGCGATCAGTGCAGAGTAATATATTGCTGTTCTGCGATCAGTGCAGAGTAACATATTGCTGTTCTGCGATCACTCACTCACTCATCATCTATACCGCTTAGGCCTGTAGTCAGGGTCACAGGGGGCCTGGAGCCTATCCCAGGAGACTTAGGGCACATGGCGGGGTACACCCTGGACAGGGTGCCAATCCATCGCAGGTCACATACACACTACAGCCAATTTGGGAACGCCAATTATCCTAACCTACATGTCTTTGTATTGTGGGAGGAAACCGGGGTATCCGGAGGAAACCTACCAAGCACGGGGAGAACATGCAAATTCCATGCACGCAGAAACCGGGATCAAACCTGGCCGGGAATTGAACCCGGACGCTGGAGGTCCAAGGCGATGGTGCTAACCACTACACCACCATGCCACCTGTTCTGTAATCAGTGTAGAGTAATATATTACTGTTCTGTGATCAGTGTAGAGTAATATATTACTGGTCAATGTAGAGTGATGTATCACTATTTTGTTCTCCGATCAGTGTAAAGAAATACACCACCGTTCTGTTCTCAGGTCAGTCTGGCATGGCGCAGCAGGAATCTCCAGTAGTGATGGTGGATGAGCTGCTGATCCTCAGGCCTCACCAGCTCTCTTTTCCAGAGGCGGGGCTACGCATCATGATCACGCCCCATTTCTCACCTCGCACCCGTCTCAGCATGGCCGGCCGCGTACTCATCAGCGAAGTGAGATACACCACACACCATCAGCATACACAACACGCCATGGAGCCCGCATGAGAACAGTCAGGGATGTTTCAAGTCATTTACTTAGAAAGATAAAAGAAGCAGATTTTTTTCCCCCCCAGACTGTTTGAAATAAATAAAAGTGATACTAATTAATTGCTTATATAGTTTTAGGCTGCAAGGTGTCGATCTTTCAGTGTGTAACTTATGTTAAAAGTTATAGAAACTGTTAACTCTGTTTTTCAGAGACAGAGGCTGATAAGGGAATCAGGGCAGAGGGGAAGCCCAGTGAAAACATTTGGCTCCGGTGGGATTGAGAACGGAGGGAGTGTGGAGCGACCCCTTCAGGATGGAGAAAGGATAGACATAGATGGAGCTGTGAAAGCAGATAACCCTCAGCCTGAGGAAGAGGAGGATGGGGATGAAATCTTCAGACCTCTGCACCTGCCAGGTAATCGCAAACCTCCTGCTTGTCATCTGGATGTCTCAAATACAAGCCCTATTCTATCTTGTCTCGATATCATGATTTGACATGTATTCCGCCAGACGGTTGCGCAGCCCGCGTTAAGTGGGTAGTATCATGGCCTCTCGGTGTGCTGCTGTACTACACCGTGCCCAACTGCATTCTGCCACGCTGGCATCGCTGGTTCATGGTCACCTTCATCAGCTCGACGCTCTGGATCGCCATCTTCTCCTACCTGATGGTGTGGATGGTAAGAGAGCTGGTGTGACTCTGAACAGGATAAGCAGAGAGAAAGATGATATGAGCGTGATATGATAGTGAATAGTGTTGTTTGTCTCTTTAGGTAACCATTATCAGCTACACCCTGGACATCCCGGATTACATCATGGGCATCACGTTCTTGGCGGCGGGCACGAGTGTGCCGGATTGCATGGCCAGCCTGATCGTAGCTCGCCAAGGTACACCATGACTCTCTGACTTTTTATGATTATTTTACATAACCAGCAGATTGATTAGATATTATTGTTTAGTGACATCTTTGTGTGCACTGATCCACTGAGCGAGGATCACGACTGCAAAACAGTGGTACAGTGGTGGCCAAAAAAATCAGGACGAAAGAGAAATTCAAGGACATTCTAATATGAATTTAGTATGAAGTTAGAAAGCTAGGCTAGAACTAACTAGACACATTTACCCTGTGTTTATTCTTAAGACTATATATAAGTCATCACATCTACAGTCATCTATGAGGGTGAGTCAAAAATTATCCGCACTCCGGTTATATCAAAATTAATTTTGTGTGGTCCGAGGGCGTCCCTGGTGCCATTATTTATCAAAGACAACTCACGGAAGAGCAAAAACAGAAGCAGATGCACGTCCTCACACTTCCGCTCACACCGTCACTGACGCTCTGCAAAAACTTTAAAGTGTCCTCCATATAGTCCTGAGCCAGTTTGGTCTTATGGATTTGGATTTTCTCCCTGATTTTTTTAGTTGTATCCAATTCCTCCCCGTCACTAGGAGGCGCTCACATTAAGGCTACTACTACCACTCAGTCAGGAGGGCCGAAGACTATCACGTGTTTCCTCCGAACCACGTGACGCCAGCCGACCGCATCTCTTCGAACTGCTCGCTCAGGCACCGTTGGGGCGGAGTAAAACACTCGAAGGACAGTGCTATCCGCTCCTTCTGTTGCGCGAGCTCACAGACGCCCCTGGTTGGCTGTAGAGCCGTGATTAATGTGGGAGTACCTCACATCACTCCCCTCTGAGGGAACTCGGAGCTCTTGAGAGCTGCAAGAGGATATGGCATCACCCGGGAATCGAACTCGCGATCTCCGGATAATAGGGCGAGCACTTTACCACTGTGCCACTCGGAGGCCCAACGAAGAGTCACTTCTGATGAAGAAGTGAAGACAGCGGTGCTTTCACGAAAGCTTGGATATGAAAAATTGCAAGCTGTCGCTCAAGAAATCTATCTTTCGATCCTCCTTTGTGCACAGGGAGACCTATAATACATGGCGCGTGTTGTCTTAATACTTCTGGCCACCACTGTATACTGTATACACCAGTCATTTCTTAAAAGCTTTTTTGTATTGGCATGAGATGAAGAGGCGGATCTGCTACAGTATGTTCAGTAACAGCAAAGCGATTGTCAATCCAGAATGATCGACAGTATGACCAATAATTCTAACTCTACTACCCTCGACAATCAGCTCTTTCTATTCAGAGAGGACAATGAGCCTGCAATTAAAAACCGTCTAAGCGGCTGCATGTGGATGGAGAAGTGTCTACATAAATCTACCCATCTTATCTTGTAGTTATTATACAGTGTAATACAGGCTCCTGTGTGTAATTGTAGTCAAATATCAAGGGAGCATAGAAGGCTCACGGATGAATAGTAATACAATTTAAAAGTGTGTGTGTGTTAGGTATGGGAGACATGGCAGTGTCGAACTCAATAGGCAGTAATATATTTGACATCTTGCTGGGATTGGGCTTCCCATGGATGCTCAGGACGCTGGTGGTCGAGCATGGATCATCGGTGAGCGCGCTTTTGCTCTTTCACTCTCACTATATTTTTATATATTTGTAATGTTTCTAATGTATATTCTTGTGATATCGCTATTGCTATTAGTTCTCAGGATGAGATTCGGATTTAGATTTTTCTGCCACTGTTCCTTTTCATGTCTTGCCAGGTGTCAATCAACAATAAAGGTCTGGTCTACTCAGTTATCCTGCTACTAGCATCCGTCTTCCTCACTGTGAGTAACGCATACTGACGTGAGAAAATACTGTATCTGCTCCTTACTGTTTTTTGTTTTTTTTGCATATTTAAAGGATTCAGATCATCTAACACATTTTAACATTACACAAACATAACTCATAAATGCCCTTTTTAGGCATTTATCAGGAGAAAAAAAGCTATCCAAACTGTCCTAAAGAACACGAACAGTGATTAACCACCAGTTATATTTCACTTGCCACATGCAGGCCCTGATTACCGCCAGACCTGTCGAATGAAGAAATCACTTAAGTAGAACCCGTCTGACAAAGTGAAGTGAAGCACGCTAAACGATCTCGAAGAAGCAACACGAAAGCAACACGTCCTCCGAGTGTGTTACGCCGCAGTGTGTGAGCGAGCAGTTCTAAAAAAGATGCGGTCGGTTGGCGTCACGTGGTTCGGAGGAAACACGTGATAGTCTTCCGTACCTCCCTGACTGACTGGTAGTAGTAGCCTTAATGTGGCGCCCCCTAGTGACGGGGAGAAATTGGACGCGACTAAATTAAAGAGAAAATCAGCGACAAATCCAAAAAAAAAGGCAACACGATTTGAGAAACACAAAATTACAGAACAGATAAGAAACAAAGTAACTGATGCGTACTAACCATTTCTAAGGCTTTGGGACATGGTGAGAGACATCTACAATTGGAGTATTATTAAAAGTCGTATTATGATCACAATGGATTAAGTGTAAGTTTTTGATATGCAAAAACTAACAAAACAAAAAACAGGAAAGGGGCTAAAACTTTTTCACGGCACTGCATCGTGTTATTTCTGTAGTTCAGGTGAACTAAATAATGAATGCTACACATGAACATTAATCTTAACATTAACCTCATTCTTTCACTTTGTTGTATTAATTATCTGAGGATTATGACCAGAATCCCCAAATAAACATGTATTTCAAATATATATTCAAATATCCATTTTTATGCGCATTATGTAATTTATTTCGCTTTCTCGTGCACCCAGGTGCTGAGTGTTCACCTGAACGGCTGGAAGCTGGACCGGCGTTTGGGTTTGGGCCTCATGCTGCTTTACTCAATCTTCCTCCTCTGCTCCATCCTCTTTGGGCAGCTTTAAAGAAAACAATAAATAAATCTGTGTCCATCCCGACTTCCATTCAAGTCCAGCAGTCAAACCAGTTTAGTTTTCGTTTCGAGTCCGATTCATTTACACTGGACGTGATGTTGACCTGAGCCGAATCTCAGGCTAAGCAGAGACGAGTGGAGGAAACTAAAGACAGACTAAAAGCTCAGAATGGAAGGTTCTGAAGCCACCTTCGAACGGACGACTAATGCAGTTACACTGTACATGTACAGCTTTCTTTTCTTTTCTTTTGTTTTGTTTTGTTTTTCAGTTCACACACTGAATCATGTCTAAACAGATTTCCGCTCCATCCAGAAAGGCACTGCCGTCCACGCCTGTGTGGATAAAACAACAGGAAAGCTGATCATGTCTTGTCCCGGGTTTAAACTTTGTAGCTCTAACAAAAAAAAAATTTCCATCTTCTTCATTGTGGCTGCACGTTTAGGAACACGACACTATGAAACAAATCAGCCTGGACGAACAATCACCTCACATGACGTTTCGATTTACTTTTATCCAAAGTGCCGCACAGGAGAGAGAAAATCTGAGCGCAGGATCCGATCCGAGCGCTACTGAGCAGTCGAGGGATCAGAGATTTGAGCTCGCAGCGTCATAGGACGAACCATTGACCGTAGATATGAAAGAAACGGTACGAGACCTGAAAACAAGACGAGGAACCAGTTGCACCAGCCGAACTCCACTCTAGATTGGAATTTTGACAAAACAGACACGGGGTATATCTTACTAATACTAGTACTGTGGAAAACGTACAGTAGCTCAGAATGTGATGTCATCAGAAACATGCTTCAAACACTACATCATATTTGGGGTCGGGGTTTGATTCTGTGTACATATACACACTTCCATACCAGTCCAGCTTTGATATTATTTATGTATTTATTTATTTATTTTTATATTTCGTTACAATTCTGAACAAACTTGCGGTGTCGCCTGCCAATGTGTGAATAGTTTAGAGTGCACCACCTGCAGGATCATAGAGGAACTGCAAACATTTTAACTATTACGTACGACCTAATCGGTTTACAACCAAAAAATTTGTCGAAAGTTAGTCTCTCCTCCTCGGAACATGACCAACTAACCGCCATCCCAAGCTTAGACAAAGTCGTGAGTGCGTCGCGCAGCAGTTCAGTCCACAATCGCGGATTGCGCACATGATAAAATCAGTTTGTGCAAAGTGGAGTCACATATATATATATATATATATATATATATATATATATATATATATATGGGATTCTCCAAGCCTTTGCAGAGAAGTATCATCCAAATAAAAAAAAAAAGTACTATACCCCTTATGAACGATAATGTGGTGTCTTTTTTTGTGCAGCGTGAAAGAAACAAACAGATCGGAACGGATAGATTTTTAGTGAAACCGGCCGCTACTTACCAAGAAACAAAAAAGGGAGAAAACCCCTGACTACCCCTGCTAGTCTTCCACCCTCCCTGACTGAGTGGTAGTAGTAACCTTAATATGGCGCCCCCTAGTGACGGGGAGGAATTGGACACGACTAAATTAGGGAGAAAATCTGAGGGGAAAAAAAAAACTTAAAAAGAGTGAGCCAGTGTTATTATTGAAGGGGACTCTACAGTGGTTGATGCATTGGACTGCACTTCGGAAGGTCTCGGGTTCAAACCCTTGCCACTGTTGGGTCCTTAAACAAGGCCCTTAACCCTCAACTGCTCAGATGTTATAATGAGATAAAAATGGAAGGGCGTCTCCCAAATGCTCGTAATGGAAATGAGTCTCCTCCCACACACTAAGCTCCTCCCTACCCATCCTCCTCTCCTCCATTCCTTCACATCAGAGTCTCCCTAAAGAAGGTGCGCGAACGATACGTTTGCCCTCTCCTGTACAGATTTATATTTATAATTAGTACTCTATTACTCTATTATTATTGTATAATTAAATCTTTTTCATACTTTGTGTTATATTTTGTGATAGAAACAAAATGCAGCAAAAGTTAAATATAGTTCGTAGTCATAGAAACGGACAGAGTCATTCTATTTCGATGGAAAAAAACGAATCGGGTTCCGTGCACCGAGGTTTCACTGTAAATTAGAAATCACTTTAAAAATATTCTATTTTGCATTCGATACATATGAGAATCATGATATTTATCCCATATATGGAACCCCACATTTTATCATCTTCAACATAAAAATGCGAGCAGTGCAGGAACACTAGCTGTGTGAGAAAAATCTCTCCAGTGCGAGGTGAGTGAAAATAACCAGGTCTTACCCAGTAAATTGTTTTTGGCTCTCTCTCTCTATCGGTCATTCGCAAGCACTGAATCCCACGCAGTGGAAGAAAAACATAGATAATATGTTTCAACAAAAAAAAAAAGTGTTATAAATTCTGCTTTTCCCGACTCAAGAATAACAAACCGAGTCGACTATACGTGTGAACATTTAGGAAACAATCAAAGCTCGAGAAAATGTTCCAATACTGTAAATCACATTACATTATGTACAGTACAAATACACTGAATCTACAATATAATACAGTACAGTACATGCTGTGTGCTGTCCGAATACTTTTGACCACCTCTGCGCATGGATAAATGAATGACACGACAATGTCGTACCTTTATTTAGGGCAAACATTCCACCTGCTAGGGATAGGGGTAGGGTTTCCATCCGTCGTCTGTTCCGCTTAGCTTGTTTATGGTGCGGTCGCGAGAGGCACAACCTGGACGGGCATGGATACACACACACATGCACGCGTTTGGGAAACCGAAATGCCTGGGGCAAACCCAAAATGAAGGCAAAGGAAATAAAAAGAATAAAACTTTTTAGAGAGGTGTTCAAGTCAAAGTGGGACTTTTGATGGCGTAGAATAAAACTCGCTTTATTTCTCTATACAATCTGCTGCTACACTAATGCACTTATCCCAGTGTTTCACTAGCGCTCAGATATCATCAAGGTAGAAAGTTTTCTCCGTCTATCAGAGCCATGATCACACTGCCTGCTACGTATCTGGAACGCCGGCCTCCCAGGAACTCCTTTGAATAAATGACAATGCAGAAATGTGACAGACGTGTGATAAGGTATCCGATTTCACTCGCTGAATGTTCACAGCCTCCTCGACTTCTTTAAAACGTTCGCTCTGTCCCGATGTTCACTCGCGGCTGGCGATCTCATGACTGTACCGTGCCTGTACATGTTAATCGGTTTTTCCGCCTTCATTAGGCAGAAATGTCATCACAAACGTCCCGGTTTGACTTGAACGCCCCACTCAAAGCAGTAACTCAAGGGTGGTGGTTATTAACCTTGAGACTTGCCTACGCTAGTTTTCGACTTCAGCTGGTGCAACCACATGCAGGTGTTTATTGTATAAATGAAGAGAAGTGCTTTCAGGTCTTTTGTAAAAGTCGACCTTTAACGTGCTGTGATTTCTTTCGCGCCAGTGATACTGTACATCGCATGCGCCCCCCACCGGGTAGGAACGGCTCCCTTGTTCGCCTCACCTCTGACGTCACTTAGTTCAAGTCGTGTCTGTATACTGTACATAATCTTGTGTTTGTAACAAAAAAGTAACTGTTTTGCACTGACTGTAGCAATACTTCAGCAGAGCGGGCGAGGACGTCCCTGTGTGTGTTTCAGACTTTTATTCTTAGCGTCAGTTAGAGCCACAGAGGTTCCACTAGTAGCATTTCCTGCACAAGAACAGGCTCATTATGTCTTTTTGTTGTTTTTGTTCACAGCTTTGAAACAGATTTTTAGGAACAGTGACGTGAACTCTTTGGATTTTTAGCATTTCTAGAATAGCACTGTTACTATTTAAGTTTTTGCAGTGAGCGTCACGATGTTTGATAAGTTTGTACGGGTTTTGTTATCCTGGTTGTGAACGTTTAGGGTACGATCAATGTTTATATTACTGAGATCTTTAAAAAAAATATATATATATATATATATATATATATATATATATATATATATATAATGTGTGTGTGTGTGTACAGCATTATTAGTATTAAAAGTACAAAAAGTCTTCTTTATCGTGGCTGAATGTTTACTAAAAATGATATAAAAAACAAATGACATAGTTTTATAAAGAGCAGATGTTCAGAACCTAGATTTGTGATGCTTTTAATATTTATATCCAAAAAATAAGACTCTGAAGAAAAAAACAGAAGTATATTGATATAATGTGACTATTGTTTTAGGGCATGTTTTAAAACCTGTGTTCGATGGACTGCATCCTTCCAAATATCTTACAGTAGGCTATGAGTTGTTAATTAGTCAGATTATTGATTATCCCCCCCGATTTGTCAGAATGTTTTCCTCAACAATTCGATGTCTTAGTTGATGTATATATTTATTTACAAATTATTTGTCTTGTTTCTTGATTGTACTTTAAAAGAAAAACACACATACACACCCTAATCTATAAATATATCCTACATTACTCATGTTACTGAACATTGTTTCTCCACTGTATAGTCACTTCAGTCCTCACACACGAGGACAGTACCGGTTTATTTTAAGCACACTACTATTTAGAAAAAAAAATTTTTTCCCCTTTCCGTTTTGTTCACTCCAAATCTTGTGTTGAATTCTTGTGCTCATCTATAAGGAATTCCTCATCGTCACCAGCTTTAATGAAGGATTTAAAGATTCTCCGAACCGGTTTCATAATTTCCACTCATGACACCGCAGAAGAAAGGGAACTGTATCAGTTAGACTTAAATAAAGTAACTATTAGAAACCTTTGTATGTTGTTGAGTGCAATAAAACAAACCAATGTGCAATAAGATTAGTAGCGCTTGTATATTTCTGTCCAGGATTTAAGCACTGCTGTAAATTAGTCCTGTGGTTTTGAGATGCACAACATTCAGTGAGTGAACTTTCTGCAGCTCACTAGCTCCCTCTGCTGTTCACTCTCGTGCAACATCACATCATTCAAAGATGCTTCAACGCAAAAGTTGTGTTTGGCTCAAATACATTACGGCAGTGACCTTCCTTCTTGGTATATCCCAGCAGAGGGTCAGCCTTGATACAGCAGACAGAGTTAAGGGCCACTGATTTGCTCAAGGGCCCAAAAATGGCAACCTGATGGAGCTGGGGCTCGAACCACCGACCTTCCAATCAGTAACTCGGTGCCTTAACCCTGTGAGCCACCACAGCCCCAAAAGTGCCTCAAATTCAGTCTTTGTTTTTTCCATCCGAGATCTGACTTTTTCATGATAATGTAAAAATAAATTTTAATTTCTGATTCATGCTTTTTACTGCCTTCACATGAAAATCTGATCCAGATAGTTTGATGCAAACGAGCTCATTTTAGGGAGCACTTCAGATAGATTAATTAAGACAGAAGGTGAGTGTAGAATTTATTTTAATTAACTTTACATAATCTTGTTTGTTATATATTTCATCTGTCAACAGGGTTTCAGATAGGATAGATGCAATAGGATATATGGATCGATAGAAAGATTAGATAGGATATATTTGATAGATAGCTAAATAGATGGATAGATAAACTTGGATCAGATAGATAATATATCCTGGCCAGAGCTGACATGTTGACAACTGTATGTCAGGTGAAAAGTACAGGTCTCGATCAAAGTACAAATAGAAAAGTAATTCCCATTTATTATTTTCAGAATATTTTATTCTAGGGAAGAAAAATATCCCTAAACATTACTTCTGCCACAGCATCATATTGGTAATAAAGTGTGATCATATTAAAGCTAGCACTGCTAAATTTAAAATCAGGGACTGTGCCGACTAAAAATAAACCAAATTGATTTGCCGATTTTTGTTTACCTTATGACATTATGAGTCTCAGATTACTTGAAAGTCTTTGTTACAGGCATCCACAATTACCTCATGTAATGCAGGAATAACATTTTTATTAAACAGCAGTAAATGAGTACTTCACCTATAACCATAAGTTATAAGATTAAAGCAAGTGACTATTTAAAAAATAAATTAATTCATTGAAAAAATTTATATATCAAGATTATCTTCAAAGTAGCTGGATCTTAATGCATTTCTCAGCATACACGCAAGTGCCATGAAGTCAGAGGCAGTTGATTTAAAGAAATTCCCACAAATGATACAGTCCTGGATCCAGACTGTAGACAAGGCATTTTAAGCACATTCACTTTACAAACTAAAGAAACACACGAGAACGGGGTTGTTTTTTTTTAACTTAGGTTTGGTTTTATTTGAGGGTTAAAGTTAATCCCATGCTGTGTTTCAGTAAGAATACAGATGGTGCGTGTTGGCTCCGATCAGAATATCCAGTAGTACAAATCAGATTCAAGTTACACATACTGAACGTGTGAGGAGAAAACGACAAAGTTCTAGAGAGTTTGAGAGAGAGAGAAAATGGGAGCAGGAAAAAAGGGTATAGCTGAGGGGGTGGGGGGGGGGGGGGGGGGGGGAATCTGAACCAAAAAATAATAATAATAAAAAAAAATTAAAATATGAGGAGATCCCCTGGGTTTTTTTTTTTTTTTTTAAATGATTAGACAGAAGCATGTGTTCAGATACAGTGCTGTAGCAACATTCTGCATAGAGACTGATGTGTGTGCGTGTGTGTAGCAACAGGTGTAAAGGGACAGCAAAACAATGGCTCAGAGAGCCTGCTTTAAAATGGGCACCTAAAAAAATAAATAGGAATCCCTTTAAAACCAAGCGGAGGGGAGGAGGGGGGGGGGGGGGGGAGGAAAAAAAAAAGCCCTTTGCAGGGTGTTGCATCTCCCAGAACAGACGGCTAAGATTTAGCATCCTAGCTGCCATGACAGTCAGCAATGTGTACGTGATCATAGAAGTAGTAACTCTGCCAATCATGGGACAGAGGAAAACTACGCCGTACCGCTACCGCACGCTGAATTAAAAGCAGTGAGACATAAACTAAGCCGGTACACAGACAACAGTTGGCGAGTTTAATACAAATAAACCATCAGGGCAATTTCTTCACAATGCCTATTCGCTCAGGAGGTCAATTCATGATGTGTGGATTTGATGGGGGGGGAGAAGGGGAACAAAAAAAAAAAAAAAAAAAAACACCATTTAAAAATGCCCAGGGTCTAACCCAAGAAAGTAGGACAATAAACGGACACAGGAGAGAATGAGCGAGTGCTGAAGGAGACAGGGTGACTTCGGAGTTCTTGCGCTGACACCATGGAGACCTGAGAGGGGCGGGACCAGAGACTTCGGATGCAAGAGAAAGACAGACAGACAGAGAGAGAGAGACAGAGTAAAGAAAAAGAGCGTCCCACGTGGTGACGCCTCACGGGTCCTTATCTTCCTCACCTTGCAGTGCTTTCAGTTCTTCACCTGAAACATGAGCAGATCAGATCAGATCAGATGTCAGAAGAGATGCCATTATATACTCACTACACTATGCTATTATATACACTCTCAAGCACACTACAGTCTTCATAGAAACATTACATTTATAAAATGTAATGTCTAAATATTCACTGTTCACTTTATTAGGAACACCCGCAGTCACGCATTTATTTGATAAAAATAAAGACTGAGTGTTCCCATTAAAGTGTCTCACCAGTTAGTTATTAGATCTCTGATGTCTGCGCATAATAAGCCAATTAACCGGCGTGTAAATCTGTGGTTTCAGACTCCAATCTGATGGGTTGCAGTAATGTGCCTTTCTTGCAAATTAATCAATCAATTTATACACGAGTTAGACACATTTCAATAAAACCTCAACATTTAATTTCCGTAGGTATCCAAGATGTTTATGTTGCCAGCGTAACTCACGAAGGAAGCGTAGTCTGCACCGGTGATGTCACAGGGCATTTCGAATGGTGAAATTTCGTTGAAGGAAGTTTCTTTAACCAACATTCCCGGTACAGGAAGCAGGGAGCTACTTTTAACACTACACTGGTATGGAACACAGCCCGGGTCAACGATTCCCTATAGCTGATTGAACTGTATGTGTTAATGCTTTTATGCTTATGCTGATAGTAAAAAGTAAAATGTCAGCAACACAAACTTAAAGCAGAAAAAGTCGTTTCAACTAAAGTCGCTTAATAAAAGTCCCCCCTCCATACTGGCAGCAAATTCTAGATCCATCTGTCTGATACCCCTGGTACTCTGCCAAAAGCACAGGTAAGAAAATAACGGCAAAAAATTGGATGGAGGATTTGCTGCTGCACCTCATTGTGTCCTGTGAAGAAAGTGCTATAAAAACAGTGATGTAGTACTGTGCACTGATCGTCCTTAAAACATGCACGGACACACAGGAGAGCTCCAAAGCAAGAGACCGAGTGTTTTTTTTTTTTATCCATAAAACTCACTCAGACACAAGGTGCTATGTTGCATGTGTACAAAAATATAAACTACACACGACCATATTAGCTGAACTGTAAATTCAGTTAGACACAGGAACACCACTGGGATTTCTCGGGCCGTACGCTGCTTGGCAACGTTACCAAGGCTACCGCGCGGCCAACTGCCTGACACCGACGCGTGGTGAAGAATTAGCAAGGAGCAACACAAAGGCCCAGAAACAAAAGGAACAGCAATAGAAAATCGGTGATGTCATACAACCTAAGCTAGCTAGAGCAAGACTTCAGACTCATAAAACTATATAGACTGATCTAATATGAACAGGAGGAACACACCACCCTCATGACAAAGATCTAAGGACAAATAAATCTTCACTTGGACACACAGCAGGATGCAATGAAGTTAGTGAGAAGCAGAGGAGCAGCAGGGGTGAGAAAGAAAAGGTGAGAAGCACAGAAGATAGATAACTTACAAAGAGGAGCTCTAGAGGGAAATGAGGGAGGGGGGGGGGGGGGGGTCCTTACGAATCTACGCCAGTGAGAGAGCAAGGTTAGAGAACTGAGAATGTGTTAGATAGAGGGAGAGAACAAGAATGTAAAATAAAAGGGTAAATTAGAACTGAAGACATGGCAGAGAAAATAAAAATTTAAGCAGCTATTGACAAATATAAAGAAAACGAGAGCCATGGCAGAATGATAAAGATCAGAAAATGTATTTAATGTAAGGCTGAGAAATCAGCGAGACGATAAGAAGTGTTCAATGAACCATGTGTCCAACCAGAGCACAGCAGTCGACCCGAATGAACAGTTTACAAAGCCTCAGGGCCACACTCGCGCTCTAGCCCGCGTTCTTACCGTCTCCCTGCATGTCTGAAGTCCATAGTGTCAGGTTGTCGCGTAGCAGCTGCATGATAAGTGTCGAGTCCTTATAGCTCTCCTCACTGAGCGTGTCCAGTTCTGCTATTGCATCATCAAATGCCGCCTTTGCCAACCTATTCAAAGAGAACAAACAAATGGTCAGAGGTCAGGCTCGAGGGAGAGACGCTTCCCCTTTAAAACCTCCTTCATAAACCTGCTCACAAAAAAAAGAAGAACACTTCAAAAAATATTTACTCTTTCAGACAACCAGAGAAAGATGCAGCACAAAAACCATTTAACACACTTGAATTGCATATATACTAGCTCAACACCAGATGTCTTCATATTTGTTCATTATGAGTTGGAGAGTGTGTGTGTGTTTAAAGAAATGTAGATGCTTTGCACAGTTGAAGTCAATAAAGCTGATTTTTTTAACCACTTCAGAAAATTCATGATAAGACAACAATAGTTGCAAGGAATATTTAATACTCTCAGAGCAGGTAGGTCATGCTAAGAGGAGAGAGGTTGCACGGTTGGGGGGGTCTTTAAAGAAATGACAATCATGTACAGGATGTTTTGTAAACAGTAGGGATGGGAATCACCATGTACCACCCGATACTATAAATCACCTGAAAACATCTAGGTGCCGATTTCATTGGACATATTCCAAAATTATATAATTTTTTTAAAAGATCGTTAGAATTTTAAACGAACTTGCCAAATACTGCAAATTGCACACTGTCAGTGCCTGAATAGTTTAGAGTGTCGGTTTATAGGGTAACTGCAACATTTTACCACCTTAAATGCAAATATAAATACATTAAAATGCACATATATTAATTAGTCAGTGTTACAATACATGAATTGTTACACAAAAGAATCATAATACTGATTTTTTTTTTTACCCCTCCCCATCTCTAGGTAAATAAAGTCATTTTGCGAAAAAAGGATCAACATTAGGTGTACAATGGATCAACTAAACTCGTGCTAGGGGCGCTCATGCTTTTCCTGGCATTGGAAGAAAGTTGTAAAGCAATGTAAGGAATCAAAAAGTAAAAGAAACATGCATTTAAGATTTTCCCAAAATGTGTGAAGCCTGGCTGTCGTTTAGTTTGAATTAAAACGTAAGAATGTATTTAGTTAAACGGTGCATTAGCAAAAAGGCACCATATTCATAATAATAAAGACGGTTATTCAGATACGAATCAGACCTAACAGACCATCAGATGGTGATCAATCGGCGAGCTGCTGTAGCGCTTTGCCATCAGATGCACAGCTGATGACTCACAAAGACATGAAGGGCTGGTTTGATGTTTTAAACACCTCACCTAGTAAATATCAGCCTTTTCTAACGCAGCTTTCTATTATGCTCAACCTGGAGGTGGCTGATGAATGAAATGCGGCACGATCAGTAAGGAGACCCTCCATCACCCGGGCTGCTTTTGTATGTGCTCTTCCTGATCGTATGCACTTTTGAGGAATATAGCAAGCTACATACGAGTTAAACTTGAGTCAAGACATTTTGCACTGGGATTGGGAACCGGTTTCATTTAAATTTAAAATGTTCACTCCAGAAGAAAGATCTGGTTAGAGGATAGAAATGCTGTGATGAACTCGGACGAATCAAGCATTTTCATGTGCTGTGTGGTGAAAGCAGGTCTCTGCCACGTTCTTTTAAAAATAAAGTAAAGAAATTAGTTGGAAATTATTTCCAAACATCTGACAGGCGAGTGTTAGTGCATAAGAACCTGAAGGCATTTCAGATTTATATACCGCAGATACAAGCAGGGAGTCGTAATGAAGGTAAGCGTGCTGTCTAAAAAAATTTTCGGGCAGCTTCAATACGACAAGCTTTTTTTCCCTTCTCTAATACACACAGAACAGCAACCGCACCCCGTGATTACATTCAACACTTGTTTATCTCATGGTGGCGCTCAACTGAAATGCCTGACGACGCGCTTGACTCACCCGAGGCTGATTCATGTGTGTTTGACTTGGAACCATAAATAAACCTAGTGGCCCTTCTAACTCTTGGTTTCATTTCAAAAGGAACAGAGCTTCAAAAAGGTACAGGATATTATACACCACACTTACTGGTCATTAAGGTCACCAGGGCAGTGGTGGCTCAGAGGGCTAAGGCACTGAGTTACTGATCGGAAGATCGGCGGTTCGATTCCCAGCTCAGCCAGGTTGCCATTGTTGGGCCCTTGAGCAAGGCCCTTAACCCTAACTGCTCCAGGGTTAAGACCCCAGTTACACTGGGATATGCGAAGAAGGAATTTCACTGTGCTGTAATGTATATGTGACAAAATAAAGACTTTACTTAATTCAGGTAAAACTACACCGTAATGCACTTCATAGGTAAATAACTACAGAGTAAGGACGCAACGCAACACGATCAGATCAGAAAATATAACAAATCTGATCTGATACTGTGAATGTGACTTCACACCTTTATTTGCATCGAGGAAGCGAGTGCATCGAGACGACCCTAAATCAACCTGACTGCAGGAAATGAACCAAACAAACCGGTTATTTTTGGTTTGCAGCATTTTTTTTTTTTGGTACATGCAAGCTGCTGAACTAAGCTTCAAGGTGCAAACCGGGCCAAAGAGCAAAGCTGGAGCACTGCAGAAAGGCTTGAGCAAGCAAATTTTCAAAAGTTTAAATTCCTTCATAGCTCGACGTTTGTATAATTATCTTTCCATTTATTTATCTACAGCTCTCGGCTCAGAGTTCTCAAGTGATTTCTGTGTGCATTTTTATTTATGATAAATGTTTGTTTGCATCCCTCATGATACATTTTAAATTGTGTGTCCCAGATCAAGCTGGAAACAGATGAAAGCATCAATTTCACTGGAGCTAATAGACACAAGTGTGAAAATTATTTGGTCACATGTACATCATAGTGAAACTATTTTTGCATATCCGAGTGAGGAAGCTGGAGGTCTGAGAGAGCGGGGTCAGCCCGAATGCAGCGCCCCTGGGTGTGTATATCTCTATCTCCATCTCACACACACATTCTGCTGATAAAACTGTATTTAATACATCTTATCTATTTTTTTTGTATTCCTATGTGCATTTATTTATTTATTCCCCCGTGGCATTCCTTCTTGATCGTGTAAGTTAAGTCTGGTAAGCGTAGTAGATTTTTGCATTGAATCTGTGCATTCTGTTACCTGCGTTACTTGTTTGGTTTTGTACCGAACGACTCCTAAATAAATTCTGCCCTTGATATTGCAATATCACTCAGTGAATACATCACTGAACCAATAAGCACCACACTTGAAATTACGTTGATGATTGAGCTTGAATCCCAGAAGTTGTGTCTGGAGCTAACCTGCAGGCGCGGTCTGGAGAATTGAGGATCTCGTAGTAGAAGACAGAGAAGTTGAGTGCCAGCCCCAGGCGGATGGGGTGTGTCGGCGGCAGCTCGATCATGGCGATGTCGCTGGCTGCTTTGTACGCTACCAAGCTGTTCTCGGCTGCTTCCTTCCTGTCGTTGCCTGTAGCGAACTCTGCCAAGTACCTGTGGTAGTCACCCTTCCTGTACAGACAAACACACCATGATCTTGAAGCTTAACTGTGTTTGAATGAGGGGGGGGGGGGGGGGGGGGGGTGAACACACGTGCCCTGTTTGGCTCACTAGTATTTGGTCAGGTAAACAAACTTTGCATTTTTGCCTCTGTGCACCACCACAATGGATTTTAAATAAAATAAATGTTTAATTTAAGGTGTTTACCAAAAAATACTCAACCAATTACAGTCATTTGTTTTCTACCAGTCCTTCAATTTTCACAGGATCAAAAACACTACAAATTAAGATAATCAAGAAAATTATATAAAATTAATTATAATTATAGTTTCCTCCATTGAGCCATTTCCAGGCCTCTAGGTTAGGTAATTCTTGTGGTAGATAAATAAAAATTGACATGTACATGCTCAATGTGTGAACGTACAAAAGAAAAACTGTGTGCCCAGAGGAAGAAGGGAGCGCAGGTAAAAGGAATGTGTGCGCGAGGTACATCTTTATTGGTGTGCACTCTGGGACAGTAAATTTGCTTGTTTTTGTAAATTTACTACACTTGTTCAAAATACAAGTAAATCTTTTAGACGTTTTTCCTCTAAAAAGAAAAAAAAAATGTTGATTTGAGTTTCTGGCCAAATGATCTTCACTCGCATTGACTCGCACAGCTTATCGACAGTTCCTGTGAAAGGCTGCCAATTACAAATTCAACGTTTTGAATCTCACGTTGAACCTCACTTGAAAACTCCAAGCTCCCCCCCCCCCCTTCTTTTGGGATGAAATAAGCACATAATGGGCAACAACAGAGGATCGAACTGTTTTTCAGTGGTAAAATGTCCAATTTTGAGCCTATAAAAAAAAATAAAGCCACTTTTTTAAAAATTCAAAATACATTTTGTCAACTTCTTGGTTTCTTTATTTCAATTCATCACGGTGGTGTTTCTGCTTCTTACACATATGAACACGGATATTGCTCTAGACACTGCTTAATAAATAAAGTGTGAAAATGTCATGAAAAAATAAAATAAAACATGAAAACTCAGTAAAAATATGAGGACTACACAATGTTTCATAAATTATCGGTAAGATAGTAAAATTATTCATATAGTCATGTAGTAAAATTATATGTAGTCATGGGTGGGCAGGGGAAACATTTAAAAAAGTTTTTTTTTTTAAATTAATAAAAATTGCAATTGGTGCATCTTTAATTAAAATAAATACATAAGTCACTGGCTTCCAATTCATGTATCCGTCATGTGAATGTGAACGTACATTTTGTAATAGAAAACCTTTGACTCGCCCGTGTTGGCTGCAGGAATGAGGTGTTTGTCCAGTACATCCAGAATGTCGTTACAGATAGATTTGAGCTCGTTCTCAACCTATAAAGGAAGCACAATTGTTTTAAATCAAGAGGAGATCAGGAGCCAAAACTTGGGCTGCACCATAGATCAGTCACGAGCATTTAAAACACACAGGATATAGAATTAACAAGAGGATATACACAATTTGCTTACTAACAGATTGGGCTAATGTTAAAGTCCATGCAGGCTGGAAACAACTAAGAAATGTCTGTCCTGCACAAGGAACATCTGATCTCTATGAGCTTACAGGAAAATAATCAACAACCCAAGGGTGCTTCACACTTGTTTGTGTTACAAGTTGGAGTGGTTTTGGGGCTAAAATGTAGAAGGAAAGAAGAAAGAAGGGAGGAAAGATTAAGATTAAAACTTTTTTTAAAATCAAATATGAGCTCACATGACAAGAAGCCCAGTTACCATAGCAACATCTCCAGTGATTATCTTGCCAGCTAACAATAGTTTAATTATCAAGAAATAAATAAATAGATTCATGTCACAGTAGCGTTTGAACTTCGTGCGACTATGCGTATACTGGTCATAGTTAAAGGAGACGAGATGTCTGACACGACAACACCCAAGTTGTTATTCTTATGAAGTTTTTGAGCCAGCACGTCATAAGTTTACCTACATTAAGAACATGATCTCTACAGTTGTGAATCACAAGTAGACAGTCAGTGTGATTAAAACTAACCCTTGGATATTAAAATTTTCAATTTAATTTTAATACCATTACATGTTAATCGTCTGATCGATCTCAAGCAAGATTTCTAAAAGGTTTTTAAATAGGAATAACTAGTAAAAGCAAATTATAAAAAAATAATAATAATGGAATCGTGAGTAATTTAGGTTGTTGTGCAAGTGTCATTTCTCATAACGATTCTTATTTACTGCTTTAGCTTCTGCTCTACACTCCATTCCAGCAGGTGGCAGTAATGAACAAGTTGGCCATAAACTCAATGGGATGAATTGCTAATATCTTACAAAATGAAAATAATTTGCATTAGAACATGGACGCAAAAGTTGTGGTATGTTCTAAGGAAATCATATTTTGACCATTTACCCAAATCACTTAAAAATAAATAAATAAAAGTATGAATCTAGATTAAATTGAAAACTGAAATTGTTCAATGAAAAATAAATAAATCACAGCCATCTTAATTTTTTTTTAAATAAAGCAGCAACATTTTATCCAACTTGAGGCGGCTTCTCATAGGATTACTTTGCCAAAAAAATAAACCCTGGGGGGGAAACAGACTAGTGTGACGTCTACGTTTATTACGCATTTTCAAAAATCAAATCCTCTGTTCCACAATGACGCACTCTCACCGTTTGCCTGTACTCGCGGATCATTTTGAGTTTGTCTTCTCCGCCTTTGCTCTCCTCCTTCTGCTCGATGCTGCTGATTATCCTCCACGAAGCTCTCCGCGCACCGATTACGTTCTTATACGCCACAGACAGCAGGTTCCTCTCCTCCACAGTTAGTTCCACATCCTTCCCTGCAACGCTCTTCATAGACTCCACCATTTCTGCAACCCAATCACATCATGATACGTGAATGAAAGATCGGATACACGGACGGCCTGTGAAACTTATTTTACTTCATTACACCTGATGTAAGGATGCATGTCGTCACTGAGAAGAGGAAGATTTAATTACGGTGGAAAAATATACTAATAATAATAATCGTATATTATAATAAAAAATATGAATAGGTTTCCAAAACAGCAGAGAATTTTTTTTTATCATGTACTTTTTTTTTTTGCATACATGGGTGTGGCATGTGAAATATAACCAAGCTTTCCACAAAAAAAAAAAATGTGGTTAGTCACAGTTCATTCTCGTCTTGGAAGGGGCAATTATTTTTTTCACATCGAGCCAAACTGTATTCAATCCGGTTTATCTTTAATATTAAAATTACTTGTGTGATCCGAATCATTTCAGTGTAACAAAAATAGATATTTTTTACTTAAATCTAAAGCCTAGATTTGAAGGAATACAAGCTGCGGCTATTTCTAAACACGGTCACCTTTAACCTTTCCCACTGAGCAGCGCAAGTGAAGGAGGGGGAGGCTCCGGCCATTTCAAATATCTTTTCTGCCCAAGAACAGGGATGACAGGTTAAAGAGCATTCAAGGCCTCGGGCCATACAGCAAGTGTCAGCACTACACAATAAAAGCTGTTAGTTTAAAAACAAGGTCAGCTAAGACAGAAAGAACTGCATGTACTCTGCCAAAAGGCATGACTAAATTCACTACTATAGTACATGAGATCAGGTTGCCTTCTCAAAGATGTAATGGTACGTCTCAAGTCGGTACTGTGACTCAGCTTTCTGGAAATGACGGACTAAAATTAGCTCAAAGAAAAGTTAAATGTGGCCTTACTGCAGTGATTAAGGATTTTTTTTCTCTTTTTAAATTTTTTTTTATTATTATTACTGCCGTCTTAACCATTTTCTAGAATGGTGGATAATTGCGCTGATTCTGTGATTGTAAATGCAAACAGTTTAAAAAAAATTTTAAAAAGATTTTTTTTAAGGCGGCTTAAACATATAAAATTTTTCGTGCAGGAAGATGGAAACAATCACAGCGGCAAAACCTTCAGTGAATCATGAAGAACCTTACTTCTGGCCACCGCGCGAAACCGCGTAGGTGAGATAATTAATCTCAGTCAACTTTAATACCCTTAAGTGCATTACAGCACCATACGTTCTTATTTTAAATCCTTTTCTCGGATGCAAAAAGTTTTTCAACTGACTTTAATGATAAAAAGTAAGGCACACATTAAAATAAATAACTACACAAAAAGACCAAAAAAAAAAAATATATATATATATATATATTTTTTTTTTTTAAAGTTGTGCAACTAAAAGTTTCAAAATCTACATCTCAGGCGTAACATAAGCCTTTACTGACAATTTCTGTCGTTTTCTCCTGCTGCTTTCTTCTTCTCTTGTCCTCGCTGATAATTTTATCGCTCCCTTCCATTTTGCAGCCTGCAACAGAACGCTCCCTCAAATCAATAAACAGCTAACTGTTTGCGTCTCCTTCCGCTTTGTGGGTGAAATAAGCGCTTCTTCGTTGGTGTTTACTGGCGGCTTGTACCCGGAAGCGTGCTGTGTCACGCCAAACAAATAATTGCCCAAAAACATAACGCAAGCTTTTAACATTAAAAGAAGCTTCGAAGCAGAAGATTTTGCCTCGATCATTTTTTGTAACCGAATTACTCGAGGAATCGTTTCAGCCCTAATCCACATGAATGCCAGGATTTACCCTCAGAACTTTTAATCCAAGCATCTCTCCCCCTCCCTGGGCTTGCCTTCTTCCCAGAGTTCATGCTGGTAACAGCGGTCCACAAAACGTATACTCTTCAGACCGGGGCACTTCTTCCATTGCTCCATGCCCATTCGTAGGGGTTTTCAGTGAAGGACGTGGGACAGCGGAGGCACTCACCAGTCTGCAGCTAAGCAGTGGCTTACACAGCAAGCATTTCCATCACAGCCAGCATGAACTTACCAATTTTTGTTTCAGTGGCTCTTCTGTGGGAACCAACCATTGGGCCTTCTCTTCCTACTTGCATCACTGAGTCTTGCATGCCCCCCCCATGCCCCTGGCTGAATCACACTCGTTTTAGAGATGCTGTGATCCTGTTCTCTAGAAAATGGATGAATTCCCTTGTGAAACTCGCTCGTCCTTACACTTGTCTATTTTTACCTCAAGAACACTTAAGCCTAAAGTCCATCTCATCTTGATCAGTGACACCATCATTCCACCCTCGGAAACCGTTCCAGAGTCCACATGAAGAGGTGATTTCGGGCACAGTACAGCATACTTGGGCATGCATCAAGTTAGATATGTAAGCCAATCATACATGAGAACAGAAGTAGATCATCAGTAGGGTTGGGTATCGTTTTTTTTTTTTTTTTTTCCGATATCGGTGCCAAATTGATACTTTTAAACCGGTACCGGTGCCACAACGGTGCCCGAACCGATACTTTGCAAAAGCCACAAAATGATGGTGGATGACTCAAGAATACATTTTCATTGAACAAAAAAATGAAATGCTTAAAAGTTAACAATAAATTAAAAGTTTAAGTACTAGCTGGAAAGCCATAATTATAAACAGAATCCATGTTCCATTAGTATTTTACAAATCGTTTGACCATTTGTTAGCATGAATGCAAGATTTGCATTTTGCAGTTAACATTACATTATCCTACTACTAACCTGCGGAAAGGCTGCTGACGGCATCATAATCGGTGGACTCATTTTTGCTAGGGTTGGTATGACTGGGGCTGGAGTCATCACACCAATAGTGCCAGCTGTTGTCTGTAAGCTGTCAAACACGGTGCGTCCCTCCGCTTTAAGTTTATTCCGTGTGCCCTCAAATGTTTCGTTAGATTTTACGCGTTTCCCCCTTTACACGCAACTGGCGTAAAAAATTTACTGCACGTCGCGGTGTGGGAATCCTTTCTTGTGAAATATAGCAACACTTTCGACCGTTTAGGTTTAACAAAAGTTAATTTAGCAAGTTAAGATAGCGGTATATCACGTGCTGCCGTCAGAGCAAGTATAACGCAAGATGCATTCACGCGCATATCGGATGGTGTCATTTCCCGATGAGATTTGTGCTTTTATTTTTTTTTTAATCTAATGTAATAAACTTTTAATCAACAAAAATAAAAAGGACAGTAGCATTACGGCAACAATGTTTTATATTATGTTTTGTATTATCAAAGCTTTCCGAAGTCCTCAAGAATTTAAGTGGCACCGAAATGAGGCACCGAAATTCGTGTTCTGTTTCGGTCCGGTACATACCGGTTATATAGGTACCAGTGCCGTATTGGCACCGGTTTTCGGTACCCAACCCTAATCATCAGTGGCATCAGTCGCCTCCAAAATCTCATCCAAGTAGGTGGATCGGTAAACCCACTGTATCGGACAGTGAAAATACGCAAGTGTACCCGAACAAAGAGAACAATAATAATGGTGATCATTGGTCAGCTGAGGAGTGTGGAGCAGTCATTCCTGAGCAAGGACCCAATCAATTTGAAATGAATAACCTGAATCCGCCTGAATAATAAAAAAAAAATATAAATAAAAAAATAAAACTGGCCAAGAAATTTTAATAGACTTCCACCAATGCAAGCTTACTATAACCAAATTAAAATCCTAGAGGAAATACATTGTCAATCTACTTGCATTATAAATATAAATAAGCAAGCAAGTGATGCCTTAAATGGAGGCTAAAACTTTAACGAAAGTCCTTGTCTAAGAAATTAGTGTATAAATAGTGCACCGTCTTTGGACTTTTTCCTCTCATCCATAGATCTTTATTAAAGAGATTATAAAGGAGATGCCCTTTAACAGTGTCATTCCTCCCTCTTGCTAATGGAGAGGCTGGAGAACTGCCAGCATGTTTTGCGCAGAATGCAGAAAAAGGTCCATCATTATTCTATAACGTTCATCTAGCATCTACTTTTACCGTATTACATACGCAGGAGTACAGCAACAAAAAAAATTACTCTGCTAGCTCTATGACATGCTCCAGTGCTCTGTATGCATGAGCTAACGGACGTTTCTAAAGATGGTAGACATGCACGGTGCGAGCCCAAACATGCAGCGAGGAGCTGATTCATAACTCAGGAGCCGCCTATGTCAGACAGACAGATGCACGTTGCGAAGATAAGCAATGGAAGCAGAGGGATGATCTCATCAGAATGGGAATGTGGAGTAGCATAACGTAGTAGATCTCCGAGCCAAGGTGGAAAAATGGCACTGCATATTTACTGTGCATTGTGTTTAGTCCACCAAACACAAAATGAAAAATTAATAAAAAAAATTAAAAAAAACATTAATGGGTCCATTGTTGTGCAATTTCACTTTTCAGCTTTTTATCATCACAGAATTGCAGCTACTTTAACAACCATGTGTGTGTTCCCTGCTTTGCTGCAATACAGGTTAATGCTGCTGAGGCAGTTGTGCGACTGGTTGACGATGCAAATCCACACCAGTTCAAACAAAGCTGAACATGACAGTTTTCTGTGCAAATGCCACTCGTGCTTATGGGAAACATCTGAATCATGGCAAATGAGATCATTATTTCGTTGATAAAAGACAGCAGAAACTCATATCATTAACGGTGCTTCTTTAAGTCCTGCAGATGGTTCCCCGGAGATGAAATGAACAAACCTTTGAACTTTAAAATATGGATTTAGGTGATTCGTTACACTCGACTAGAATGAGTAAAACATTGGACTGAATCTTTCATCACAAAGAACTAAACTCCTGTATGCTTGTGTAATGTAGTCCGACAGCCAAGGATGACGCAAGACTTGTTCCTGACTATAGGATGCATGGTGTGGAACTACACAGAAGGAAAGGGGGGGGGGGGGGGGGGGGCATCAGCATTACAGCACTGCACTGGAATTCTCACAGGTTAGGAGCTTCGACAGCATCCAAAGCACAGACGCTGCACTTCCTAGAAACGAGAACAAAGAAAAGATGGAAAGAGGACAAGATGTCGAGCAGGATTTTTTTTTTATCCCCTGGAAAGATGAGTAGAGGGGGAAATGAACAGGACGAGTCTACTCTCTTCTGAGCTTATGTAAGAGAAGGAGAACCCCCGCTCCCCGTCCCTCTCCCCCTGAACTCTTGCTGCGTTCCTCCCCCTGCGAGCTCGGGGCTGGCTCAACTCCAGCTGTACCCGCTGCCTCCTGGAATCCTGCCGGCTGTGTAGAAAGTTCTGGAAGGTAGACTTCAATAATTTATGGACCTTCATCTAGGTTCTCCGAGAATGCCGTAACTTATACAACACAGTGCTGAAGTATCAGTGCAATAAACCCCATTGAACTTAAAACTGGAATGTACCAAGCTAATTATTGTTCGGTTCTGCCGATTTTCAGCTATTCGTCCGTCTTCAGAACCTGCTTTAGTCTGGTCAGGATCAGAGGAACCACCTGGATGAGACAATAATCCATCACAGGGGTGCTTGACCATGAGACTTGCATACTTAAATTGCACTCAACATTTTGTTGTTGGCCTTTTTCCCCCCTTTTATCATAAAAATCAGCACATCAGATCATTCAATGAGCAAGACTTGAAACAGGTTTTACTCCCAATGCCCTTCTTGTTGCAACCCTCCCATTTTCTAACTTTGGAATAGCACTGTATGCAATGGCTGGGTAGTAGGGTTAAGAGTCCCACGCAAGGATCCAACAGTAATGACCTGGCAGTATAAAGGATACACATTTTAAATGCTGCAAATCACCACAAGCAAATGTAAGTATTTTTAATTTCTATTAAAGTGACTATATAATAAAGTACACTAGGAAACTAAGCAAACCAGAACAAATAACACTTAACATATTCATAACTCAAATGACTAAAAGCTTGCTGTGCACATGGCTTAAGTCAAATACAACTGTGCTAAAATAAAACGGCATAAAGCACTGAAATGAAAATAAATGGGGAAAAATTTAGTTTTTTGCTTCCTGTACAAAAATCAGCATGAAATGTTTTTTTTTCTTACATTCTGGTAAATACGCAGGAACCTGGCTGAACAGGTCGGACCAGACAACGACCCCTAATAACTGGACCACACAAGTTTCACTTAACAGAAAGAACCAGGAAGGATTAAGAAATTGCCTATGTTGAACACTGATCACATGGTGATTTAAAAAAATAATTAAAAAAATTTTTTTTTAAAAAGAAGCATGTACAAGCATGTATTCTCATCAGCAACCTGCTCCTAGTACATCCTCGCTACAACCTCTAATCACACCACTTTCACTTGCCCTAGATATCTGAAAGTGACCCAACTTGCATCAACATGTTCAAGCATGCGTACTGGATCAGTCCTTAATTTAGCGCAGAATACTCCCTCTACAGTTATGAATCAGAATCCAGAACCACTGGTACTCTGGAGAACCCGAGAAACCAGACAAAGCTGATGAATAGTAACCAAACCAAAACCCGTTATATAACTAACTAAGCGGCTTTTAGCATAACGGCAGAATGAAGCAAAGGCTAGGGTGCCGATAATTTTAAGGCCCAATATGAAGAATATGGCATGCAGACTAATGATTAATACAAGCAAATGCTACATGCAAATTAAAATAAAGCACCCTTTCTTGTAGGGCATTACACAGGCTCAACAATGTGGTTACCTCATACACTAATGTTAACTATAACACTAGCATTTGGCATCACTTGACAACAGCTTCTGTAAGAAATGCCTAAAATGCTCAATACTATTGGTGCTAAACCTTTTTAAAAAAAGTTTCAAAAGATTAGAAATTTTAAGAATGCTCCCAAAAGCTAGGGAGAAAAAAAAAATTATAAAAAAAAGGGGGGAAAAAATCTTTGAGAAGTCATTATATTACATCACTGAAAACTCTGGTGTCATGCTGCCCAGGAGAGAAAAAAAAAAAAAGTCTTTCTAGTCTGTGTGTTTGCAAAATGCTGGCATATGACGTGACCCGCAAACAGTTCTATCTGATCTGGTCAATTTTTAGCTCTGCGTGTACATCCCAGTTATTTTTACATAGTACCAGGACAGGAAACACAATCTGTGAGGCGCCATTAAACACAAGAACAAAAGTTTAAATAAGTCTGTGCTATGCCTACTTTTTTTTTTTTTTTAAAGAGTAACGCTCTCATGTGCCTTGCTACTTCATAAGCTGTGGCTGTGTAGGTCAGAGGATGCGATTGGTGCACTCGGAGGAGAAAGATGGAAGTGATTATTTCAAGTCTAAACAGCGACCTGTGCTCAAGATTGACTGCCATATCTGATTCGATCTGTGCCCATGTATGCTGTACCAGAGCGCGGAACGGTTGTTCTCACCAATTAAAATGAACCAGACTTTGGGGTGAAGTGTTCTCAGAAACGATCCCAGGGCCCCTAATGTGAAAGCGCCCTTAGTTTGTCTGCCCGGCTCTCTTACCTCCTTGTATGTACACTTGGTTTGTCGTCTCATAGATCACTAGTTTGGCGAGCCTATAAAGTGTTTGCTTTTAACACCAGCACCGCTTGGATTGGTGTCTATAAATCCATTAAGTGCAGTCCTAATGCCTGCAGAAGGACATTACTTGTATAGAATCCCTGCCGAGTCTTGCACAAACCACAAATCCAGGCGAAAAATATTATACTGGCCTGTTCAACACATCCAACCTGAGCTACTGCTGCTTGATTTTTTGCTTTGCAGTTATTTTAATCCATTGAACATTTTGCTGTAGACAGATGTCAGAACCATTCTCATACTGTAAATAAACGCAAGTCTCAAGATTAAGAATGTAATCTGATCACTAGTAGACAAACAATCGGCCAGACCACTAGTTTCCCCATTCTGTGACCACACTACTTAATAAAAAAAATAAATAAAATAAAACAATCATGGTCAAATATTTAGATTAACACTGTTACAACTAGGCTAAGAATCATAACTTCAATACTGCGGTAATTTCAACACCAGATACTGGCAAATAGACATGTCTGGACTGTCTGAAACATCCAATTCCAAATGCGTTGCATTTAGAAACTTTGGGATAACACTTGCACCAAAATCAAAATTCCTGGGCATTTGTTTTTATGAGCAAAAAAAAAAAAAAAAAGAATTTATGCTTAACATTGATGAAATGTGTTTGCCAATTAAACACCATTGTTCAGTGGTGGTCAAAAGTATTACATCATATACCCTGTATTACAGTGCTCCCTGTGTACAAATCAGCCGATTTTGACTAATTAGTTTGATCACTTTCAGAAGCTCGGGTGTCCACCTCTGCACATAAATGCTCAAAACTTGTGAATTCTCAGATTGATTGTAAACTCCTGTGGCAAAATTCTAAACACGATTTCAGGAAGCAATCAATCAGGAATGGAATGAGCGAGTGACACCAGTGTACTGCAGACATTTCTGTACAGTGTACTGCAGACATTTCTGCCTCTATGCCCAGCCGGATCCATTTGGCCAGCACTGAAAGTTTTCACATTAAGCAAAACTGATTTGTACCGTGCCCAGTAACAATTGCTCCGCCTCCTCTGCACTCACTTTTTTTTCTTTGCTCTACGTACTTCATATGTTTGAGTATTTACACTCTTCCATACAGCAGGTGGCAATATGCATGTACTTGGTTTGTGAGGCAATATTAAACACAAGAGAAGAAGAGAATGAAGAGGTTATCTTCGCTCGATGTCTAATATTACTGATATTTCTGGGAAAAAATTTTTTAAGAGCTTTATCAGTTCTGGCTGTGTAGGTAAGAGGATGAGATTGGCATGTGCCGTGCTGGGAAGTGATCTAGTCTTGTTCTCAGGAAAAGCTGGCTTCAATATCAGATTTGATCCGTGCCCGAGAACACCAATTCGAGCAGACTCGGTTCCTGAGCACGGAACGATCATGTTCTCACTGGTAAAACTGAAGCAGACTTTGGGGTCAAGGAAATGATACGCTGATAACAGCAATCCATTGCTCACAGGAAAAACACTAAAACTACGACAACCAAGAACCAGGACTACTAAGAACAGGAAGTTTTTTTTTTTTTTTTAGATAAACAAGTGTATCATGTTTAAGGGTGAATAATTTCCTTTAACTCTGTTTTAAATCCTGCTGCTTTTCACTACTTAGGCATGCCTACAAAGCAAACTGCATTGCTACAACACGGGAAAGTATTTCTCTGCAGTCTATTAAACATAAATCAGTCACAGCAGTGCTCTGGTTTGTAGCGCTAGTCCTGTTTTACCGGATTACATTCTAAGTCTTGTGCCGCCTGGGTAGTATAGGAAAACGCTCAGGTTAGGGGCACCGAGAGCAGCATTGATACGGCTAATAAAACAATGCAATCATTTATATCGCTAGTTGCTCAAAAAAAACAAGGAAAAAAAAACAAGTTGCTCGTTACTCGAGTCCAGGCTAACGCTAGTACGAATTTACAATGCTTATTTAGATAAATATAACACCGTTATAGAACAAACAAAGTCAGTCTCAATTGATTAACGTATAAATGTGTATTTTAGTAAATACGAAATAAATTTCTATAGATTCGTTTGAGTTTAAATCCATATGAAACGCCTAATGTTAATAAGGTGACTCGGGGATACTGTGCTAGCTTGATAGCTAGCACGCTGTTAGCCGTGAAATAAAGCTTTCATCTGTTCTAACCTAACATCCGCGTGTCAAACCGACCACACGCTATTACTATCCAATCCTGTTTAATATTTGTAATTAAGTTTACAATTATAAAATATGTTATTGCAAAGAATATGACTGACTTTGGCTTGGTTTCAACAGAATAGGGCCTCGGCTGGACTGCGCTCGCGCTACTCCCCCCATCTCCCACCCCATCCCATTAATCATAACGGCTTAATAAAGGAGTCTCTCCTTCACAAATAAAAACTCAAAATTGATTTTTTTTCATGCGTCAATAATATTTTATAAAGTATGTTTAACTGCTCACACCGGCCTCGGGGTTCACACAGACATTAAAAGTGTTTAAAAACGACTTGGAAAGGGGGCCAGGAAAGAAGCTAACATGCTAACAGGAGAAGGTGTGGAGTAAGGAGAGCGCGCAGACCGCACGCGACAAACAGTGAAGACTCACCGTCGTATCTCTCCGCTTGCTCGGCAAGTTTCGCCTGGTACACAAAGTGCTCTCGGTCCATGGTGCTCGGCGTTCGGGACAGAGCGACGAAGAGGTGGGGAAAGAAAGGCTCAAAAGGTGGGCGAGTCTGTCCGAAATAGTCAGTGGTTCCTATAGGAGCGAGCAACACCACAGCAGCCAGGCTTCCCGCTCTCTACCGGTAGCTAATAACGCGTCATTTTTCCGCACCCGTATTCCAATAAAGGGCCACGCCTCCTATTAGACAATTGGCTTCCTAAGAACTCGTATTCCCAGAACGAACAACCAATCAAATCATAGCATGTGCGACAGCCGTTCAATGAGGAGGAGGAGGGGCAAAACAGAAAACGGATAGGGGGAAAAATGGGTTCCAAAGATGGCGTCGGGGATCCATACAGGAACAGGGTGCTGTTCCTCACACGAGTTCGTGGCGCAAAACCGCAGTTAATTTTTTTAAATACTCTTCAAGGCTGAAGCTGAAAACAACATTCCAATAGTCTTCTATTAATTTCGATTAATACCACAGTTGCAATTTTACATTTATCTTGGCGTGTTTATCTATTTATAGTAACTGTACAATGAAGAACTTCCATGAGTAACATTAACTCACGTTATCATTTGACATCATACAGTTATACATTTCATTAATTATTTGTTAAAGAATAATAATACAGTTGCAAAGCAACTAAGGTCTGCCCCATCAGAAAGCCGTTTCAAGGGGAAGTAGCAATACAATTATGACATAATATATAACTATATAATTCTATATAACTGCGGTTATAAGGCATTAACCACTTTTTGCCATAAGTTTAAGGCCTCACCATGGCTGAACAGTTTAAGATATAAAAAATGCCTTCGCAATTTTGCATCCTCAATGTCTTGAGATCATATTGGCCTGGTTGGATGCCGATCGTATGAATCCCCTAGGAGTAGTATATCAAATTCCATTGGGTGTATACTGCAAACAACCCCAAATAACTGAGTTCCTGTTGAGTAGAGACCTTGACATGCATAGCTCAATATCTACATGAGTACCAGGTTTCACATGTGTATGTGCAAGTGTGCATGAACTATGCAGCAAAATCTCATGGGCAGTAATACAGCTTGCCTTGTTTCCAGAAAATCAGAAAGTGCCTGAAGACTTTCACACAAAGAAAACATTTTTGACAAAACTCTGACACTGGAGACTCCTTCCACATACAGCGGAATCTGTATGCCCTCCCTTACAAATTTTCAACTTAAGTACGTAAACTTTGCAAGAAATATGCATCAGCATACAGTACATTTTTTTGTGAAAAAATAGGAAGTTAGCATGGACAGTAGCAAGAAGAAAAGGGAGCGACTTTCGAGGAAATTAAGAAAGGAATCGTCACTAAAAAGGCAGTCGGTGCCAAGAGGGATTATAAATCAATGTTCAAGGTAAGTAATATTTTACTTTAATTCTTAATTGTTTATATGCAAAAATATTATTATGGTGTTGGACATTGATAATTTTGGTAATATTTCTAGGTTGCTGGAACAGATTATCTGCATTTGCATGATTTCTTATAGGAAAATTTGTATCACAATACAAATTTTCACCTTAACATATCGTCTCGAAAACAAATAAAATTTGCACGGCGAGGTACCACTGTATGTTAAACCTTTGTATTTCCAGAAGTACCAGAAGCATGTTTTAAAATTGTTTATTAGCATTATCCCAGCGGTTCTCACCTCTAGTTCTGGAGATTTCTGAAGTCCCTGTACATTTCAACATTTTCTCAGCACATCCGATTTAACTAATCAACTAATTAACAGCATTTTCCTACATTTAAGTGGGTATGGTAGAGCAGGGAAGCATTAAAATGTTCAGGGCAAGTGGTCCTCCAGGTTGGGAACCACAGCCTTAGACTACATCATACTAAATTTATGTGAATGAGTTTTTACTTTAGAAATTATATTTTAGAAACAGTGCACAAATGACAGTTCAGAGCTATTGTTGGAGAAAATTAATCATTAATCACCTTCTGGCCAACTAGAATGTGCTGCTTTATAATTGGAAAATAATTCCAATTCTGATCTTTAGCATTTCATACAAATTTACAAATTTTAAATTGGTAGACAACACACTGTTAGCGAAACAACTTTGAGAATATGTTTTTTTCATTTATTATTTATTAAGTATAGTAACACATTACATGGCCCATAACATGAAAACCTAGACTTCGATAGCTTTAATACAATGGCACTTTCTTAAATCAATATAAACAATTTCCACTCTTCTTTTTTATCCACTCTTATTTTTATGCAATAAAAATGGAAGCAAAACATTATGTATAAAATACATATATATATAAAAAAAATGACAATAACAAGATGGGGTGGTTTAAGGAGGTAAGGTGCTTAGAACCACAAGTCAATGTGGTGAACAAAGTTTATATAATGAACTTGGGTAAATAAAAAAAACCTCCTGAATGAAATGCTTTGTGATCACACTGAAAGAATAACCAATTTGAAAGGAAGAAAAGTACACTTTAGGATTAAAATACTGCATTAAAAAAATACTGTAAACACAATTAAAATGTATATGATGCATCACACCAGAAGGTAGCATTTCCGAGATTCCAAGAAATTTTGTCTTTAACTACTTGATTGCTATTTAGTAAAATGTGCCAGATACACATCAAGCACATGTGAGTAGTCTGAAATTGAAAAAAAATATCCTGTACCATTTATAAAGGGAAAATGGGTGTATACTGTATATGCAGTATATAAAATCAATGCAGTGTATTTAACTATTTATTGAAAGTGTAGTAAAAGTTGAAAAACTGGATGTTTTGGACAAACGAAGAAGACTCTTTTCTCGTGGCTGATGGACGATTTTTTTATCTACAACATCCTGTTTCTCTATAAAGTCTGTAACATTTACTACATATGTATGAAGAAAACTCTCAGTCCAAAGTATACAAATACACATTTGTGTAGACGAGCATCTCAGAGCATTTTTAAACATTAACAGAGTGGTTTCAGAGAGGTCTCTTTTCTTAAAGCATGAGATCTCCGTTTAGTATCTACAAAGAAATAATGATAAAGATTTAGATTCTGCAAACAGACAGTGTGTAAATAAAATAACGGAAACACTGGTATAGAGTGTGAAATGCTGATTAACCTTGTGCCAATTAGGGGAAAGCATCGTTATGCTTCCTCTTTAAGAAAAAAAAAATGTTAAAACATAGAAATGCACTAGGGAAGAAAAGTAAAAAATATAATACAAATAAAAGGCTTAAACATTGTGATCTCAATAAGGGGTATAAAAAGGTGATGTGATTAACCTTATTAGGAACAGATGGAGATATTTTGTACCGTAATACTTTTTCACAATTAACAGTATGCTTCGAAATTTTTTTAAGCAAAGCATAAAACACAATATACTCTGCAAACATGTCATGAAAAAGCAGAGTTCGTACATTTTTTAATATTTACAAAAATAAAAAAAATTACAAAATGTACAAAAATGGATGCATGTAAGACAGGATAATGAACCAACAACAACTATAATAAAGTCGAATCAATAACTTGATACAGCGAGTAACTACATACTTACAGGAGCGCTGACATCTGATGATTTCCATATTTCCAGATTAGCATAGTATGATGTTAATAAATTTTAACATCAATACCATATCATCATCCAAAGCCTAGTTTCAGTACTTTTTATGAACACCCTGTCACCCATTTCCCCTCATGACTACACGTGATAGTGTAACTACATCACAATGTCAATATATTATTACAACAGGAAACCATTAGCACAGTCTGGTTTCTTTGCATAATCCTTAAAACCCAAGCAGTTTTAAACTTTTTTTTTGTGCATTACAATATTGTAATAAATATACAGGGGTCAGGATTGTGCAATATAGAGTGATGCATCCTTTATATTCAGCACAATCTACATAATATGATGAAATTAAATGTATTTTATTTTAACCAAATGCATCAACATGACCAAGCAAAAAAAAAAAAGAAAAGCATAGGACAAAAAAAGAGAAAAGAAATGCAAAGAAACAGGTACATATGATTGTGTGTTTTTATGATTATTTTCAGTTGTTTCTATGACCAAAAAACAATTTCTTCCAACATTCAGGTAGTCGTAAAATGTAACTGTAAATGTAACTTTGGCTCTACCCGACATAGCTAAAAACCCAGCTGCACAGTTTGAAGCCTCCCATATTGACACACCCTAGCAGAACTTATAGGCATTTTTTTGTTGTTGTTGTTTTTAAGATCAACGTTGCGTTTACGACAGAGACCTGTCCCACTTGAGTTAAAAATAATAAAAAATTAACTACATTAAAACCACAATGCTTTCTATGCCAATCTACAGCCATGCAGGACTAAACAAGGCCTCGCTTGAGTAAACGCAAATAGAATGTACCATGGGAAAGTCCATGAGTCAGTGTTAAAGGCAAAATTGTGACGTCTCTCGACACGCATTAGTCATATCCGTATTTGACATATGCAACCTCGCAGCTGCAAAGCCATCATGGGGTGCTGTCTGGTATGTGTTAAACCTCTGTAGCGTCCTGAACAAGGACAGCACACAATACTGGACAGAAATAACCAAGTCATATACGCTGCTGAGTGTGAATACTAGAACACTTGCAAACCACTAAGATTAGGTCATTAAATTTTACCTAATCTTACTAGAGATTACATCATGTCAACAGAGAATGTCAACATTTTACGACATAAACTGGCGTCCGATTGTTATTTTCTGTCAAGAAATGATTAATAAAAACGCTCAAATTGACTCTTTCTGTGGAAATGTACCACGTAAGAAGTAAAAAAAATGTGTAAAAACTACAGTACACTGATCAGCCATAGCATTACCACCACATAACATTAAGACTTTAGCATGGATTATTAATTGTATACCAGTAAACAGGTGAAAGGATCATGGACAGATCCCATCTCGTCTGATCTCACAGAAAACAATTCCAGCATAGATGGCTGAAAAAGTCAATGCTGGTCATGATATAAAGATATCAAAACAGCGTGCGCATCAGTCTGCCACACATGTTGTCCAGCAAGCCAACCTAGTCTCGAGACTCCGATTGATCAAGTACGATCGGCGGAGGCCACACCCCTTGGCTCACAGTGCCCAAAGGATAGGTTGCCAACATCCTGGTGCTAGACACCACAGCACACCGCCAGAAATCTGGTGAAGTCAAGCGGTGTCGTGCCCTGAGAGGCCAGAGCTGGCACATGGGGAGCCTTCACAATACTGAGTTTAATGTTTTGCTTTCTAACATTATGCCTGCTCAGTGTATGCTTCCGTGTTAAGTGAAGGAAAAGAGGCTCCTGTATTCAGCTGCTTTCTCCTATAAATTACCCGCATTTTGTTGTCAAAATCTTTACGAATTTCAAAAGATGAACCGTACACCATTAAGCATAATACTTTCAGTGCGAATTTCAGGTTTAATTTCAGTTCAGCATTCAATCTGATCCTGATTTCTGTTCTTAAATTCTTATCCTATAAACAAATTGTAAATTAATATTAAAACTCATCCTAAACTAATGGAAACCCCATAATTATAGCTTACACTGTAATCCAAGTAAAAAAAAAAGGACCTGTTCAGACCAGCACCGATGAAACGTTTTAATGTTCATGACTGTGTGCTGGTCTTTCTGTGTCACTTACTCAGCAGAAAGAGCATGAGCAAGACAGCAATGACACCCCACATGCTCCACCTGTCCGTGTCTATCTGTACTGCCTTTCTTTATATGCACCGATCCGCTGTATCCAACAGAACGGTCCCTAATGAGGGAGAATAAATGTTACTGCTCACAGTGGTACCTTGAACACCTATCTAAAAGAAAGAAAAAATAAATAAAATAAAACGACCATGCTGGTGATGTGTGAAATTGTAAACCTAGAGTCCTAAAGGAATAACGAAACTCATTTTAAGGGGGAATTACAAGGAAATTTAATTAAGTTGAGTGGAGAAGCAAGGGAGAGAGTGGGTGTGGCGACCAACCTTCTATTGGAGCAGCAGTTTCCCTGAGAAATGCGAAATGTTTTTGTAGAACTGGGCACATGTGGGCGTTTTCCCGAGGTAGAAAGTGGGCGTGGTCAGTTCCCATGATAGCGGGCAGACGGTGGAGCAAATGGGTGTCGTCAGTGGGCAGAGTGTATATTAGAGATGTTAATGATTAATCATTAGCTGACTAACAGTCATAAAGAATTTAACCAATTAGAAGTCTGTTTACTGATAATGATGGTAGGTGTCTTAGCTTTAAAAAAAAAAAAAAAAACAAAGAGGATGCAATGGAAGTTTATGTCCAATATATTTAGTTTTTAGCGGCCTCGATTTTGAATGAGGGCAAAGTGTGTGGGTCTGTCAGTTGCAACCCGGGTGCATCTATTTGTAACTATGAATCATAGTTTCAGTGCGAGTAAACGGGCGTGGTCAGAGTTTCAGTAGGAGGAAACGGGCGTGGTCAGTTTCAGTGGGAGGAAACGGGCGTGGTCAGAGTTTCTGTGGGACGAAACGGGCGTGGTCAGAGTTTCTGTGGGACGAAACGGGCGTGGTCAGAGTTTCTGTGGGACGAAACGGGCGTGGTCAGAGTTTCTGTAGGAGTAAGCGGGCGTGGTCAGAGTTTCTGGGGGAGTAAACGGGCGTGGTCAGAGTTTCTGGGGGAGTAAACGGGCGTGGTCAGTTTCAGTGGGAGGAAACGGGCGTGGTCAGAGTTTCAGTGGGAGGAAACGGGCGTGGTCAGAGTTTCAGTGGGAGGAAACGGGCGTGGTCAGAGTTTCAGTGGGAGGAAACGGGCGTGGTCAGAGTTTCTGTGGGGAGAAATGGGCGTGGTCAGAGTTTCCATGGGGGGGGGGGGGGGGGGGACAGGTGTGGTTTAAATTTCTGTGGGGGGAAACGGGCGTGGTCGAAGTTTCAGTAGGAGTAAACGGTTGGGGTCATAGTTTCTGGGGGAGTAAACGAGCGTGGTCAGAGTTTCTGTGGGAGTAAATTGGCGTGGTCAGTTTCTGTGGGAGTAAATGGGCATGGTCAGAGTTCCTTTTAGAGATTATGTAGGAGTGGTCAGAGATAATGTGTGCTTGGATGGGTGTGGTCAGTTTCAGTGAGTGTGGTTAGTGTTTCTGTGAGGTCAGTGTATGAGGAGTAAAGGGTGTAGTTTTTTTTTTTTTTTTGGATTTTTCCCCGATTTTCTCCCTAATTTAGTCGTGTCCAATTCCTCCCCGTCACTAGGGGGCTCCCACATTAAGGCTACTACTACCACTCAGCCGGGAGGGCCGAAGACTATCACGTGTTTCCTCCGAACCACGTGACGCCAGCCGACCGCATCTTTTCGAACTGCTCGCTCGCGCACCGTTGGGGGCGGCGTAACACACTCGGAGGACAGCGCTATCCGCTCCCTCTGTTGCGCGAGCTCACAGACGCCCCTGACTGGCTGTAGAGCCGTGATTAATGTGGGAGCACTAAGTACCTCTCATCCCTCCCCTCTGAGAGAGCTCGGCCAATCAGCTCTCTCTAGACCTCCGGCTGCGAGAGGTTACAGCACCACCCGGGATTCGAACTAGCGATCTCCGGATGATAGGGCGAGCTCCACTCGGAGGCCCCATAAAGGGTGTAGTTTGAGGTAACAAAAGTTTTGCATCGTCTCTAAACTTTCTGCCACAGATATTAATTAGAAAAAAGCAGAAATAGCAAACAGAGATAGATGTGGACAAAGAAAATAAGGAGAGTAAGCCTGTTCCTAAACTCTTGATTAATATCATGAGTTCTCGCATTCCTGCAAATGAATCACAGAAACCTTGGAATGTGAAATCCCAACATCTCCTGAGGAATTCCTTTTTAAAGGTCCTACTGGAAAACAATTATTCCTGAAAAGGTCCTGTGGAAATGCATTGAGTCAGGAATGACAAAGCTAATAAAAGAGTAATGTAAAAAGTAGGTCATCAAAATAAAAAACAAATCTCTCATGTAAGAGCACATTGTTCCTCATCATCATAGTTTCCACATGTCAGTATACAAGGTGACTGATAGTGTTAGAACCACATCAGGACGTTGCTTTAGGTGAGGGCAAATCCAGCCTTCGTTTTTTTAACATGTGAAAGACTCTCGCTCTCTTTCAGCAGGCTTGTGGCAGATGATCTCTTCGTCCAAACGTTCCTACTGCGTACAAATTCATTCACCAGTCACAGTTATGACTAATCTGTTGCTAAACCTGCGAGTGTCATTAAATGGTGCACTGTAGCACAGATGTGTGTACACACTCTACACCCTTGGTTAATTATTGTGTCTTAAGTGAAACTTGATAGAGTGTTTGCAGTGCAGGGATCGTCCATGGCTAGGTCTGGATGTTTGATTTAGCAATTTTGGAGTGGACAAAAAAAAAAAAAAAAAAAAGTGTTTACTGCAGGGAAGTACAGTATGCATGTGTGTGTTTGTGTGTGTGTATTTGTGTTTCTCAGCTCTCTTCCTCAGGCTGTTGCTGGTCGAGCAGGCGGACATGTGTGAAGGGGAAGTGGCCTTTCTTGCCCTTGCATTCACCTTCCCACTGGCCGTTCACGTTGATCTTTGTTACCGTCACCAAGTCGCCCACCTGTAGACACACAAAATTCACAGCTGCATGATGGAGACCAGGCATGCCAAGCAGTACAGACTGGGTACGCAGTATGAGGCTTGTTGAAGGATGAAACATACCAGATTGGTCACTTACTGTATCTTTATCCAAGTACAGATAAAAACTTGCAGCAGGATCGTGACAATTCTGCCATCTGCACCATCACTTATAGCTACCATCTGCACAGACCAGCCTGCTCTGCTTTTACACACCAACGTTTCTTCTTAATTAAACAAGTCTTATTTATCTTTAAGTCCATTCGCTGGCTTGATTTATATATAAATATAAAATAATGAATCCAATAAAATAACATGACATGTTTATATGTGACTAGTATAAATAACACTGTAACCTGAAGATAAGACTGCAGGAAGTCTTTGTAGAAACAATCTGAATCCAGTCAGTTGAGGTTACAGATGGATGGATGTTTTCTTGTCCCCAAAGAAAATTCCAAAAACTCATCAACTTTCCTCCCCACAGAGAGTTTCAATGAATTTTTTTGCTCGATTGAAGAGAAACCCGGGATATCCATTTGTTTATATTAGTTAATTAGCCAGAAATTTATACTAAGACATGAACCTTTTTTCAGAAATAACCAGATTTTTATAGATATTAAAACCCTTGCATGAGTGCTTGTACGAACAATTCACAAATAAATCAGTTCTTATCCAAGTTAATAATGAGTTATAAGCAAGTAAGTAATAAATAGATATATTAATGGAAAAACTCCAGTGATGTCATTCTAAAATAAATTCGAGGAGAGAGTACATACCTCGAGTGCAAGCGCAGTCTTGTCATACGCATTGGGCACCCTCTTCTGGATGGCCTTGGCGTACACAGGCCCGTTCTGAAGGTTGGGCAGCGGTGTGTTGACCACAGGCTGGGCGTAGTCCAGCTTGCCAGGAAGCGGAGCTCCGTTGTCATCCGAGACCACTCCGAGAGCAGACGGCGCCTGCCCTGCAGGACCTCCGCCCAAAGAGATCGGCGAAGCAGGTCTGTATTTTTCTACGTAGGGCACAGGGATCAAGCCTTTGCGTCCGTCGGCGTTCTGAGCGCTCCACCACTGCTCCTCGGTCTTCTCGAGCACTCGCAGGACGTCCCCTTTGCGGAAAGGCAGGTCCTCTTCGTCACTGCCTGGGAAGTCAAAGAGCGCTCGGACGTACTCGGACTCGTCTTGCCTCGCTGGGACACCCGCGGGCGCTTGTCCGATCAAGCTGGCGTGCTTTGAACGTGCCGCGATGGGTTCGATGAGCGTTGTGGTATCCAGATAGTGGATCTTGTAGAACTCCAGCAGGCCTGGGAGCGTGTCGAATTCCTGATCACCAATACGGAATCGAGATGGAGCCGGACCTGGTTGGGAGGAGATAGATCATTAGGACCCAATTCATGCACTAGTTTAAAGCAATTTTGTTGCTTAAAAAGTGAAGGTAAAAATGAAGAAGTTATGCTTAAAATTATTGATATCTCGGGAAAAAATGCCAAGAGCAAAGCGCTTGTGTGCCTTCCTACTGTTTCAGCTATGGCTGTGTAGGTCAGAGGATGAGATTGGCACATTGATGACGCGTCTAAACAGCGATCTACTTTCGTTCTCAGGTATGATTGGGGTCCATATCTGATCCGATCCTTGCCCGAGCACTCTGTATCATATCCACCTTTTCCAGCAGACCTGGGCACGGTTCCCGAGGGCGGAACGATTGTGTTCTCGCTGATCAAAATGAACCAGACTTGGGGGTCAAGTGTTCTCGGAAACGATCCCAGGGCCCTGGGAATTCTTCAGTCTAGTGCTCTCGCATAAACTGTGAGCTCACACTAGCAAAAGGAGCGGATAGCGTTTTTGTCCTGCCACTTTAAACTGTGTGAGCAAGCAGTTAGGAAAGATGTGGTTGGCTGGCGTCATGTGTCTCAGAGGAAATGCGTGAGCCTTCGCCCTCCCTAATTGGTGGTTGCAGCTGTGACAGAAGTGTGTCCTAATAATTAGTAACAACTAAATTACGGGGGGAAAACAGAAAAATCTGGAAAAACTACAAGCTACAAAAACCTGAACTTCCTGCTATAATAAAAGAAAAAGTAATGTCAGGAGCATTCGCACAGTCACATAACGCTCTTATCCGGTTCGACATTAGCGCTGAAGAGAAAAAAAAGTAAATGAAATGACACTAAACATTAAAAAATATCACTAATCACAGCACATGCACAAGACACCTCCAAGCAGCCTACAGCTCAACAAACAAGTCACGCTTGTTTAACTTGGTGATTTCCAAACGATAAAGCATGTAACAGCTTGTGTATTTTTAAACATCAGAAACTGTTCTCTTTTAATATGAAGCACATCAGATTGCGTATTAGCAGAGCAAACAGATCCCGCCCCCCTCCCAGACACACATACGTCATTTACACTGTGCTTAAGAGTCACAATGACACCCTGACGGTGACACTCCAACCATTCATCCCTAGCAAAGCTCTCACACCTCACACTTCCTCCTGGAAATTCCACTTCTCCGCCCATCCACGATAAGATCTGCGAGCTTCAACTTAACACCAGTCCGAGACCACTAAGACTTCCTGCTATGAATCTTACATGTATACTGACAGTGAGTCATTAGTCAAAGAAAAAGAAAAAAAAAGAAACGCGTGAGTCTGAACTAGTTCGAGCCACTTTAAATGATGCGGCACACTCCTTTTTCTGTGGTTTGGAAATTTGCTGATGGTACAAGAGTGAGTTTTAATAAAAATGGCTTGTATAAACTAATCTGCCACACCCGTCTGTGGAGTTCGAGGAGCTGAGCCAAAACCACAAATACATACAAATGATTTACGTATAGAAAAATCAAGGCGAACACAAATGCATGGATACACACTGCATATAAACAAAAGAATGACCAGGTTTCCTTAATAGCCCAGTGCTGCTTATATCCTTTCCTCAGTGATTATTAATGGGCTTTTACACGACTCTCTGAATGATGCTGGACTTGACCACATTCAACCAGACAAACTAACGAAAATTATTTCATTCACTTATTTTAAATTAATGGCTAACTCAGAAACTTGCTATTCAAATAAAAATATAAATATATCAGATGAAGTCTTGGAAAAGTTGTGCCAGAAAGAACAAGGAGTCGTTCTCAAATTGAGGAGTCGAATCCGTATTCGATTCAATGAACTGGATATATGGAGTCGATTCAGTAAGCCGAGTCAATTAAGGTCGATTCCATAGATCAATTCAAGGGTCGCATAGCAAAACCTCTAACAAAGGATCGATAAAACGAAAAACGAATGACTTCTGATAAATACACGATCACCACAATATAAGTAGAAAAAACTAGTCCTCGTTCTTAAATTGCGAAGCTGGATGGATAAATCGATTCAGTGATCCGAGTCAAGAGTCACAAAACAAACATTTAAATAAAAGGCAATATATATTTACTATATAACAAAGCTTTTCTGATAAATATATAACCTCCAGGTAGTGTTGTTTATACATACGTTATTAAATTACATTCAAAATGTAATTGTTTCGTTCAGAAATTCAACTAAAACGATACCGTTATGTTGTTACCTGAGCAACCGACTCTAAGGTCAAGAACCTGTCGTTATGGAGGGAAAGATAGGCTATTTATTTTAAATAAACCTTACAGCCTAATTTTAACTTAACTTTCCTAAGTTTGATGCGAGTTGTAGGAAGCGAGGCGTTTCTCAGACACAAATGAGTCGACTCACGATTCCCAAAGCTTCGAATCAAGTAGGTTTTTTTTTCGGGATTCACTTCCCAGTCTACTTGCTAGCTAGCAAACTGGCGCGATAACACATAAAAGTTAGTTGGTTAGTTAGTTAAACAGTTTTTGAGAATTAATCCAGTGATAAAAAGTTGAGTTTATATCTTGCCTGTTCCGGATTGTCTGTTGTTGATGGCGCTGTTGATGATATAATGCGAGACTTTGGAGTTCTCCGACACAGACAGCACATAGTCCCCCTTGCTCGTAGTCGAGTCCCTGACAAGGAACATTCCGTGCCTCTGGCCCTGCAGCAGCGACACGGCGTCTTTACGGTTCATGGGTCCCCAGTACCAGCTATCACGGTCCTCAGCGTCAAAATGCCCAGCCATGGCTAAATTCAGTCCTGCTCAAGGGTTTCTTCCAGGCCTCGCTGCTTCTCCTCCTCCACCTCCTCACTCCAGTCAACTCATACAAAAACTTCGGCTCCAACAGAAAGCTCCTGCTCGAGAAACACAAAACAGCATTTTGTTTTTACGCTTTACTACTCACTCCACTCTTACACACGCTTTCTAAAAAAAAAACAGTGCTTTAAAAAAAGAAGCAATAACTAACTTGCAAACTTTTTCTGATTTACTTTTTCTTTGTTAAAATATAAACTCTCTCGGTTCACCCATCCAGGTCTCAAACTGAAATGGCGGACGTTGAGAGAGGGTTCGACCTCACAGACAGGATGTGACGTAGCGTAGATATGAAACTAAGAACCCGGTTAAAAATAACAGCCATGTACCTAAGGTCGAAAGCGTACGTCTCCACTTTCACATCCATATCATGTAAAATGAATTAATATAACTCTGCGTTTTAGCTTAGGATCTATGAAAAATTTGTCAAGAAGTGTTTCTTTCTTTTATGAATGCTATTTCAGTGGCTTAGTGTTTAGCAATGTAGCCTTGCACCTGCAGGATCAAAGGTTCGAGTCCCACATCAGGGTGTGTGTGAGGAGTTTGCATGTTCTCCCTGTGCTTGGTGGGTGTCCTCTGGGTACTCCAGTTTCCTCCAACAGTCCAAAGACATGCAGATTAGGCTAATTGGTCTTCCCACAATTGCCTGTAGTGTATAAATGAGCATATGCATGTGTGCCCTGCAATGTACAGTATGGGCACCTCATTCAGGGTGTGCCCGGCATGGTGTCCTATGTCTCCTGGGATAGGCTTCAGGTCCCCCGCAACCTAGTACAGTACACAGAATGATATGATCGTTAATTATGCTAACTTTCGGTTGAAAGTAGGTCAGTATGGTATGCAGTAATCATAATCTGTTCATAATAAATTGTGTTTAGAGGACTGCTGTATAAAGCAATGTCACACTCAAGCTTGTGCTGATATCCAGCACAACAGCACTCCAACCCATGTGATTCATTTTAACATGGCGCAACTGGTGTTGGCTTTAAACTACTGTTATCCGCAGTTTAGGACCAAAATCTTGAAATGGCTTCATCAAATAATGTGACTCGATTTGAATAATATGTTTGGATAATAAATCTGTCCCATGATTCATAAGGGAATTTCTCTGGCTGGAGAAAAGTAATACGCCTTGCTGTTCTAGTGTGCAGTGCAGTATCAGGTCAAAAGGTGGCAGTCTAATACAATTAAACTATGGTTATAACGTTGAATAACACACTACTGTACTTACTGTACATTTCGATGTAATGTTTTGATGTAAGGTATATATGATGTTCATTATATGACAAAAATGTTTCCCCTATTTCTCTTAAACATGTAACGAAATCCAGGGTTTTGGGATGGCTTTTCTCTAGATTTAGGAGCATGACCATGTGCTCATTCAGTAACAAGAGCATTATTGGGGTTAGGGATTTATATTAAAAGAGGAGGTCTGAAGTGGAATCAGTGCTCAAGTTTTTCAACTCACATTCTTCCACACCAATTTTGACATGGATTTCTTTAATGATGGATACTACAACACACTAGTGCAAGCATCTCTTAATAAAAGTGTCTGCAAATGCCATCACTTATTCATCGTCTATACCGCTTTATCCTGTATTCAGGGTCGCAGGGGGGCCTGGAGCCTAATTCCCAGGAGAATTAGGGCATGAGGCAGGGTACACCCTGGACAGGGTGCCAAACCATCACAGGGCACACACATACACACATTCACACACTACGGACAATTTTGGGAACGCCAATTAGCCTAATCTGCGGGTCTTTGGACTGTGAGCGGAAACCGGAGTACCCAGAGGAAACCAACCAAGTGAAGGAAAAACATGCCAACTCCATGCACACAGAGACGGGAATTAAGTCTGGCCCGTAATCGAGCCCGGACCCTGGAGGTGCAAGGCGACAGTGCTAACCACTACACCACCGAGCCACCCAAATGGCATCAATTTAAACAACATGCTTACCACACCTTCAGTTGCTGCTTGTTTATTTCACTTCCTGCCTTCATTTCTATCTTCAGTAAGTGAAAATCATCCTCAATTGGGTTGTGGTCAGGTGACTGCCTCAACCACTTGAGAACATTCTATTTCTTTCCCTTGAGAAACTCTTGGGTTGCTTCATCAGTATGATTTGAGTTATTATACATCTGCTCTGTGAAACACCATGTAGAAAAACGTTTAGCTCTATACAGCTTAGAATTCTTCCACCAGTGACCCAGGTCCAATGGCAGTCAGACATACAGAAAATATATACATACCCAATGGATCTGGGTCACTGGTGGATGAAATAAATTGTATACAGCTAAACATTTTACTCAGATTCAGTCAAATGGTCAAAACTGTTAGTATAGTGTTTCACTGTGTGTTGCGACACATACAGTAAGTAGTTACTGCATTTCATTGGCTCTGTACATCTAGTTTGCACAATGACAATAAAGTTGAATCTAATCTAATCTAATCTAATCTAATCTAATCTAATCTACATGTCCTCGCTATAACACGCAACTTCAACCAGGCTAAGCAGATGATGTGGTATTCTTTTGGTCATGAGCCCTTCCTTTTCTTCTCCATATTCACACCTTTCCATCATTCTGGTAAAAAACATCTTGTAGCAGAACTGGGCAGGAAAGAAAACCTTTTTAGAGGTTCTCTTGCAAAGACTAATCTGGTCTTTGTGCTCTTAAATGTTACCAGTGGTTTGCACCTGGAAGTCATTCATCCATCTAGGAACCTCTGTAGTCTGATTAGGGACCTTAGATGCCAGGGATGACCACTGTATTTATTCCCATTTTTGTATAACCATGGTAGGACCCCCGGTCAACATTCACACACTACAAAATCCAAGCACAAACTGGATCCGCAGGACCTGAAGGTGCAAGGCGACAGTGCTAACCACTAAGCCATCGAGCCGCCATTTTGAAGCAAACCATTTGTTTTTACTTTCATGAAGACATTTCTTTATTGTAGGCTTTGACAATGATCCACCTAGCTTCCGTTCTTGTTCTAGACATGGCTTGATGTTGCAAAGGAGTTTTACTTCACCAAGGAAAGACATCTGTGGACATCTACTCTAGATGTCTTAGTTGGCTTTTAAGGCCTTTTGGTGTTGCTGAGTTCACCAATGCATTCCTTCTTTTTAAAAAATTTACCAAATTCTTGACTTGGCCACTCCTAAAGTTTCTTCCATCTCTCTGATTGGTGTTTTTTGTTTTTCAGCTTGATGATGGGCTCATCTGATTGCACTGTCAACTTTTTGGAAATTGTCAAGTCAAGTCAAGTCAATTTTATTTATATAGCGCTTTTAACAATTGACATTGTCGCAAAGCAGCTTTACACAATAAAAAGAAGTAAGTTTTTATGCAATGTATATGAATCAAAATGATAAGATTGTCCCTGATGAGCAAGCCGAGGGCGACGGTGGCAAGGAAAAACTCCCTGAGATGGTAATAGGAAGAAACCTTGAGAGGAACCAGACTCAACAGGGAACCCATCCTCATCTGGGTGATAACGGATAGCAGGGATTGCTCAGCATAATAATGTGTAAGACTGGAAGTTCAGTATAACAGGAGATGTGTTAAAATTAAAATTAAAGGGCCTCCGAGTGGCGCAGTGGTTAAAGCGCTCGCCCTATCATCCGGAGATCGCTAGTTCGAATCCCGGGTGGTGCTGTAACCTCTCGCAGCCGGAGGTCTAGAGAGAGCTGATTGGCCGAGCTCTCTCAGAGGGGAGGGATGAGAGGTACTTAGTGCTCCCACATTAATCACGGCTCTACAGCCAATCAGGGGCGTCTGTGAGCTCGCGCAACGGAGGGAGTGGATAGCGCTGTCCTCCGAGTGTGTTACGCCGCCTCCAACGGTGCGCGAGCGAGCAGTTCGAAAAGATGCGGTCGGCTGGCGTCACGTGGTTCGGAGGAAACACGCGATAGTGGTAGTAGTAGCCTTAATGTGGGAGCCCCCTAGTGAGGGGGAGGAATTGGACACGACTAAATTAGGGAGAAAATCGGGGAAAAATCAAAAAAAAAAAATTAAATTAAATTAAAAGGAGTCCAGTTTGTTCCCGGAGGCTCAGGCTTCCGGTCCTGAGTTATCGAACAACTGAAGGTCCCCAGAGCATCAATCGATGACAGGACAGTCCACACGAATCCAGTGAACAATGAGAGTGGGGAGGACAGCATCTAAACATACCAGTTCACCAGAATACTCTACGTCCATGAGTCCCCCAGATCTGCTCCTTTACCTAAGGTTAATCTATTTAAAAAAATGCTTGGCTAAATAAATAGGGTTTTAGCCTAGACTTAAACACTGAGACTGTGTCTGAGTCCCGAACATTACTAGGAAGACTATTCCATAACTTTGGGGCTTTGTAAGAAAAAGCTCTGCCCCCTGCTGTAGTTTTAATAATACGTGGTACTGACAGGCAGCCTGCATTCTTTGATCGAAGTAGGCGTGGCGGATCGTAAGACACTAACAGTTCACTCAAATACTGTGGCGCGAGACCATTTAGTGCTTTAAATGTCAAAAGTAGTATCTTAAAATCGATGCGAAATTTCACAGGGAGCCAATGCAGTGTAGATAAGATAGGGGTGATGTGCTCGTATCTTCTGGTTTTAGTGAGGACTCTCGCTGCTGCATTCTGTACTAACTGAAGCTTGTTTATACACCTAGTTGAACAACCAGACAGTAAGGCATTACAATAGTCCAACCTAGAGGTGATAAAAGCATGAACTAGTTTTTCTGCATCATTTAGTGACAATGTTTCTTATCTTGGCAATATTTCTAAGGTGAAAGAAAGCTATCCTGGTGATATTATCTACATGAGCTTCAAACGAAAGGCTGGAATCTATAATCACACCGAGGTCTTTTACTGTTGCACTTGATGGAACAGAAAGGCCATCTAAAGTTACAGTGTGATCAGAAAGCTTACTTCTAGCTACTTGTGGTCCTATGACCAGAACCAGAAGAAAATTAATTAACATCCAATCTCGTATGTCCTGCACACACTGCTCGATTTTAGCAAACTGGTTTTTCTCATCTGGTTTTGCTGAGACATATAATTGTGTGTCATCAGCATAACAATGAAAACTAATACCATGTTTACGAATTATGTTGCCCAGAGGAAGCATGTAAAGGGAAAAAAGCAGTGGGCCTAAAACTGAGCCCTGTGGAACACCAAACTCCACTTGAGAACATGAGGAATGGTCACCATCTAAATCTACAAACTGATAACGATCAGTCAAATAGGATCTGAGCCACAAGAGGGCAGTTCCCTTAATTCCTACTACCTTTTCTAATCTGTGAAGGAGAATACTATGATCAATGGTGTCAAAAGCTGCATTGAGGTCCAGTAACACAAGTATAGTGACGCAACCCTGATCAGAGGCCCATAGGAGGTCGTTTACTACTTTAACAAGTGCTGTCTCTGTGCTGTGATGAGGCCTAAATCCTGACTGATACAGTTCATTTATGCTATTTCTGTGTAGATGTGAACATAGCTGCTGTGATACTAATTGTGAGTTCCCATGAACAGCTACCAAATACAAACTCAACACTCTATATCTTGTATCTCTTTAATATGTCATGAAAGAAACAAGCCATCAAATATCAAGTCTCCAATTACGTTGGAGTCTGTAAAACGAAAACCTGAAAGTCGAAACTTCAATCACAGCTTGAGTGCACGAGAAAAAGACGGAAATTGTACTGTTGTCCAAATTGTTCTGACTGTGCTTCATGCACCATTGTTTTTCCACATCTGCTCAGCTCTAATGGTCTGTTCATGGCTCACCCATTTGTTCTTTCTTAAACACGATGTGTTCAAGTCAAACCAGGACTTTTGTTTGTGCCGAATCATAGACCAGTTAGAAGGGTAAAAACTTTATCACTTTATTTCTCAGTATAAATGCTTTCACTAATGCTTGGATACCATCAAGGTTGAAAGTTTTCTCAGTACAGCGCTCGCCCTATCATCCGGAGATCGCTAGTTCGAATCCCGGGTGATGCTGTAACCTCTCACAGCCGGAGGTCTAGAGAGAGCTGATTGGCCGAGCTCTCTCAGAGGGGAGGGACGAGAGGTACTTAGTGCTCCTACATTAATCACGGCTCTACAGCCAGTCAGGGGCGTCTGTGAGCTCGCGCAACGGAGGGAGTGGATAGCGCTGTCCTCCGAGTGTGTTACGCCGCCCCCAACGGTGCGCGAGCGAGCAGTTCGAAAAGATGCGGTCGGCTGGCGTCACGTGGTTCGGAGGAAACACGTGATAGTCTTCGGCCCTCCCGGCTGAGTGGTAGTAGTAGCCTTAATGTGGGAGCCCCCTAGTGACGGGGAGGAATTGGACACGACTAAATTAGGGGGAGAAAATCGGGGAAAAATCCCAAAAAAAAAAAAAAAAAATAAAAAAGAAAGTTTTCTCAGTACCCCAGGGCCAAGATTCGCCTGCCTACTTCATGTCTGAAACACTGGCCTCCCAGGAACTGGATGATTGTAACTACACGTTTGGGATACTTGTTCATGTGTGTTTTTTTGGATCCAAGCCCAAGCCCAAGCCCAAGCACTTATTAAAAAAAAAAAAAACAGATCTTAAGAAATGTAGAAGTTATTATTTAACATTATCATAAAATTCCATTATTATTATTATTATTATTATTATTTATTTAGTTTTGCCCTCTTACAGTTATGATTGACATGGGCGTGATGTAAAAGCTGCTGTCAAACTCCTTTCATATGGACTCTTGAGACTTGATTAAGTTGAAAAGGGCGGTAATTTTGCTTCCTCCTCTCTCACATGGTGGTTCATTAGCGGGTCTGTCTGGGGATCGATCAGGAGAGCCTCAGTGCCTCACACTAACTATAGATATTCTGCCATGCATGCCAGCAGCTCCTTCCCTCAGGCCTTCTTCACAGTCTGTCACTAAAAGCTTAGCATGGACACGAGAATGATGAAAAACGAGGCTCTAAACACCCAAAACGCACATTAACAAGTCACCGAGTTGACTGATTTCTCCCTGGATTGATTAGTTCTGCATGACTAAGTACCACGTGTATTAAATCACTTAAAAAGGCCTGCAGTTTTAGTCAGAGGTCTAGTGTAAATACATGAGATATTTGTTTTTCTTGTATTTCACTGGTAGACTTCTTTAGTCAAAGTACAGTATGGAAGTGCTACTTTAAATGCTATTGAAGAGAGACACAGAGAGAGAGAGAGACAGAAAACAGCAAGAAAGGAATAAGAGGGACTGAGAAGGAGAGAGAGAGAGGTGTGAAGGTAGAGAAGGAAAGCATGATAAAATGAGAGATAAGAAAGAAAGAGAGACAGGTAAGGAAAGAAAGAAAGAAACTGAGAGATGAGAAAGAGAGAGGTAAAGAAAGAAAGAGAAATGGAAAGATGAGACAGAATGAGAGAGATAAACAAAAAAAGAAAGAAAGAAAGAAAGAAAGAAAGAAAGAAAGAAATGGAAAGATTAGAAAGAGAGACAGAGAAAGAAAGTGGTGGAGAGATGAGAGAAAATGAAAGAAAGAAAGAAAGAAAGAAAGAAAGAAAGAATAAAACTAAACATAGACAGAAAGAAAGAAAGAAAGGAAGGAAGGAAGGAAGGAAGGAAGAAACTGAGAGATGAAAAAGAGAGAGGTAAAGAAAGAAAGAGAAATGGAAAGATGAGACAGAATGAGAGAGATAAAGAAAGAAAGAAAGAAAGAAATGGAAAGATTAGAGAGAAAGAGAGAAAGAAAGAAAGTGATGGAGAGATGAGAGAAAATGAAAGAAAGAAAGAAAGAAAGGAAGAAACTGAGAGTTGAAAAAGAGAGAGGTAAAGAAAGAAAGAGAAATGGAAAGATGAGAGAGAAAGAGAGATATGGAGAGAAGGCAATGTAGAGATGAAACAAAAAGAAAGAAAGAAAGAAAGAATGAAAGAAAGAAAGAAACTAAAAAAAGACAGAAGGAAAGAAATAAGGAAGAAAAAAGACAGAAGGAAAGAAATAAAGAAATGGAGAGATGAGAAAGAAAGAAAGAAAGAAAGAGGGAGAGAGAAATGGAGAGATGAGAGAGAGAGGCAAGGAAAGAAAGAAAGAAAGTAGGAAGGTAGGAAATAAATAAATAAATAAAGAGATCAGTAAGAAAGATTTTTTATCAGTTTTGACTCTGTTTTAACTCAAACAAATAAACACACATTTTATTCAGTGCTTTTCCTTTCAGAAAACAAGTCTCCGTTCTATGTACTGTACACTCTCCTAGAAGTAACAACCCAATTAGCGGCTGCTGCTAAATAATGAATAATTGATGACATAATTTATAATTGCTTTGTGCCGTAGAACGGTGGGAGCTCTCATGAGATTACTTCAGGCCGCGGTCGAGGTCTTTGGGACAATAATGTAGGAGCGAAGTCAATACCTGATAAAGCTGAGTAATGTGTGTGTCTGTTGGTCAAGTCTGAGCTATAGAAGAGTTAAGCAAGCGTGACACTCCGCCAGCCAATTCCTAATGACGCTTTATATGGGATTACAAACTGACAGTCTTTGTTATAACTGAGGGGTTTAAAAGACATGAAATCAGAAAGCTCCTACGCGTAGTGCTTCCTTAGCATCCAGGCTTACACCGTACAGTACGAGAAATCTTCTTGTTTGAGGACAGCTTGTATTCATATCTGAATTTGAATGGAAGTTTCTTTTAGCCACTCATGAAAAATATTATGTAGATTTGCACTATCCTGCAGCTTAGTTTATATCAACCAATTGCAAGGTTTTATCTTGTCAAGTGTGTCATGCTGTCGTTATTTTTTTTTTCTGCAATTGTTATTCTATCTCACATCTATAAAATCATGCAATTAGTTATTCCGATTTCACATTACCGCTAATTTAGCTCAAACTCAAATGAAACAAACTTTGGGTATGGTATTTTGCTTCTTGGTTTTGTTTGTTCTAGAGTGATTATTTGAAACAGAAGGACCAAGTCACAATTGTGTGAAATTTTATGTTATATATTCTGTCTGACAAGTCGCAAACTCTGAGATTTCATTCAATCACCTTTGGCTTTAATTTCAGCACACAATGTGGCGGTCAATTCATGTACTGTATTAACATGATTCCTCATGAACCCAGAACCACTCTTTCACAATTTGAGACCTGGAATATGCCCTGTGCCACCAGGGAAGAAAAACTCCATAGATGTGATAACCTGGTCATTTAGTACATTCAGGTCGTCATCTGACTTCAGTCTATTGCCACATAACGTTGCTGAGCCTGGATCTGACCGACTGAAGAAACCCCAGGTCATAACACTGCCTTCAGAGGCTTGTACAGTGGACACTATGCATGGAGGGTGCATCACTTCATGTGCTTCCCTTCTTACCCTGATGCGGCCGTCGCTCTGAAATAGGGTCAATCCGAACTCATTAGACCACATGACCATTTTCCAAGCTTTTTTTCTAATTAATCTCAGTAACAATGGTTTTCTCAGGGCCACCACAGCTGTTTAGCTCCAAATCCTGTGTTTCTCATGACATTGTATTGTGTATGGAAATACGCTTACTTTTGCTGTTAATTATAGCTAACTGTTGATTTTTACCATGAGACTTCTCCAAGTGTTTAAGTGACCTTCATTCATGATTGTTTTTTCTTCAGCCACGTTTCTTCTACAAAGGTGACAATATCTTTCCAGGTTTTGATGATATGTTGAAGTGTCCTTAATCAAGCGGCACGGTGGTGTAGTGGCGCCTTGCACCTCCAGGGTCTGGGTTCGATTCCCAGTCAGGCTCGAGTCCCATCTCTGTGTCCATGGAGTTTGCATGCTCTTCTCATGCTTGATGGGTTTCCTCCGGGTACTCCGGTTTCCTCCCACAATTGGAATTGGCATTCCCAAACCGCACGTATGGATTGGCATCCTGTTCAGGGTGTATCCCGCCTTGTCCCCTAGGCCTCCTGCGATAGGCTCCAGGCCCCTCGTGACCCTGAATACAGGATAAAGCGGTATAGAAGATGAGTGAGTGAGTGAGTGAGTGAGTCCTTAACCCAGTTCCAGCAAATTCAAATCTCCTTAGTTGTTTCAAAACTCTCTTTGCTTGATGAAAAGCACAATAATTTGACCCTTCTGTAATGGCGACGTTTTTTTAGCTAATGTAAGTAGTGTACAATGTGTCCCTACTCTATACATTTTAATCCATCACCATATTCAACCAAAGCCTATGGTTTGATTTGCAATTGTCATAACATTCGCATATTACTAGCAAATACTATTTAGTAGCAAAACACCCATTTAGAGATGTTTTCCTGTTTTTGACCTTAAGTAAAAAGTATTCTGAATGCAATTCTATCAAAACATATTCCTTAGCCATTTTAATCCTTCTATTGTCTTGATGTTAGAAACTGTTGACTTACTTATTATTTTTATTACATTAAGATTTCCTAATTAAAGATTAAAGATTTCCTCTGTAATCACAACCTCTTAAAAATCACTGTGGAAAAAAAGACGCTCCTCAGATGTGTGTGTGCTTGACCCTGAGAGTCCTGCTCTGGTATTTCAGTCCGTGAAATGTGTCAAGAGTGTCAGAGTGGAACTGGTCATCAAATACGATAAACACAATCAAACCCTAATAATGATGGCGAGAGCCAGCCATCTGGAAGAGACAGAGAGAGGGAGAGAGAGAGAGAGAGACAAAGAGAGACAGTAAACAAACCAAACTGAAGTCAGAAAGATTTAATATAACTGTACAAGAGGAAAACTTTATGCTCATTGGGAATTTGTATCATTACCCAGTTGTCAAGATGGTTAGATAGCTAAGACTCCTGACTGCATATATTATACGGTTTGATATGCGGCATTAACTTCACTATAAATGTGTGTTGTCTTGGCAGTCATAACCATGGGATTAGTCCATGCAGTTATGGACAATGTCACCAAAGCTTCTTCCTCAAGTAGCATTTACCAACTACACCAGAGAGAGAGTGAAATCCACAATCATAAAAAATTAATATACAGTGTGTGAATTGTTAACCATTTCCAACTTCTTGTTTTTCACTTATGGCTGAATTTCAAATATTCTATCGGGTATCTAGTTCACTATCTAAGTTCTACACTCGACACAGGTTCACTAAAACATGACAAGACCAAGTCCAGTTTCAGTAAACCTGTGCACACTTGAGCCTCAGATCCCTGTTCTGTCTGGTAGGACAGAGGTGTGCTCTTCAGCTTCTGTCCTTGTGTATTCTGAATTGCTTTTCTGCACACATCAGTCACCATGGCCTTACCATCGAACTCAGACCAGTCTAGCCAACTGGAACACTGGATGTTTTTTCACACCATTCTGTATAAACATTCTGCATGAGTCACTCCTAATTTCTTCATATTGTGCTTCCGAAGAGCCAGACTTTCTTGTATTTTTAATGTAATTTTGAGGAATAGTTCTCTTGGTGTCCTGAGGGCTCTCATTTTCAGTCCACTTCCTATACCCAGCCAGTTTCAGAAGTATGTTTTTAATTTGTTAAACTACACAGTGACCTATAAATCACTCACTCACTTATCATCTATACCGCTTTATCCTGTATTAAGGGTCGTGGGGGGCCTGGAGCCTATCTGAGGAGACTTGTGGCCTGAGGAGAGGTACACCCGAGACAGGGTGTCAATCCATCGCAGGGCACACACACTCACTCACACACTACAGGCAATTTGGGAACACCAAATAGCCTAATTTGCATGTCTTTGGACTGAGGGAGAAAACCGGAGAACCTGGAGGAAACCCACCAAGCACAGGGAGAACATGCAAACTCCATGCCCGCAGAGACGGGAATCGAACCCGGATCCTGGAGGTGCAAAGCGACAGTGCTAACCACTACACCACCGTGCCACCATCTATAAATCATTTATGTTTTAAAAAAAAAGAAAAACATCTTAACAAGTTAAGGCATGGACCAATGAGAAACAGGTGCAGATGATGATAGATGATCAGTGATATGATAAGTATACAGTGTTGAAACAGATGAGAGGGGAAATGAGGTTGCTGCCAAGGTTGTATTATAAACATCTGCAGCCTATCACAGTAAAACATTTGTTCCCTTTGTTTCTTTAATCCACATCATTTAATTAAATCCAATTTAATATGAAGAAATGAGAGTGGCTCAAGACTTTTGCACAGTACTTTGTAACTAAATAAATGTTGTGTGAAGAGGAATACAAAGATGGCCGTTTTCTTTTTATACCTAAGAAGTATAAAATTAATCTAACATATCTGACACTTTAAATATATCTGCATTATGGTACAACTGTATAAGAAATATCGTGATGCATCTAAGCAGTTATTATTTTTTCCATCCATTAATTCTACCCCGTGTACACTGTGTGTCCACCAGTGCAGCTAAAGATCTGGACCAATTAAGGAGAATGACAAATTAGATTAGGAACAAACATCAGGCACATCATTTTTCCATTGAGTTCTGACGCTCATCATACAGGAACACATTTGTATTTCCCAAACCTGTTGATCTTAATATACAATATATCTTACAAAAATTGCAACAGACAAGAGCTTTTGTCATTGGACGAAAACTAGGATTGGTGTCAGCCCACGGAGTCTACCGACAATGGACCTGTCTGACACAAGTAAGGACACAAGTCATGCATACATTCTTCATCAATTCATTCCTGCTGAAATTAAATGAATTTTATAATATGACTCCGCCCTCAAACACAAATCTGTAATCACAACCTCAACTCCATAACTTGATGGTTCATTATTTTCCACCAAGCATCACCATTAATCAGTCTGGATCTTCCCCAACTTCTTCCAAACCTGCAACTGTGCACGCCCCACCCCCCTGTTCTGGCTGCTCCTGTATGGTGGGCAAGTTACCCTGCTTGGGACAGCGCTTGCGCAGGCTAAGGAGAAACGCCTGAGGCAAAGAGAAGATGTCCACGTTGTTACCGAGGTCGATCCACACCAGAGCCGGGAAGCTTCTCGGCTCCTTGAGGGCGTCGGTGAGCTGACGCAGGATGCCTCGGGTCAGCCGGTTGCCGTTGAGCGCGAGGCTCTCGAGAGCAGGCAGTGCGGACAACGTGGGCAGCAGCATATTCAGCGTATCGTCTGTGAGCTCTGTGAAACCCAGCTCGACGCTACGAATACGGGCAGAGTTGCGCTGAAGGTGCAGCACTAGGCGTTCTGCGTCACGGCGTGAAAGTGGTAGGCCGGATAAATCCACAGTGCCATCCGGCGACACGGAGAGAACCGCCTTCAGACTGAGAAAGAGAGAGAGAGAGAGAATAAATGGTTCCATTAAAGGGGTACATTATAAATAACATGCAGGTAATCTGTTTCTGTTTTTTGTACCATCATGGTAGGATGAAATATTGGTTTCCTACATCCCTCAAATATGTTAATGACTATCCTGGTAATCTAAATTGCCTCTGTATAAATGAGAGTGTGGAAGATTACATGGTCAGGTCTCCTATCTAATTCCCAGAGTATTTGTAGTTTGTTCATGATCATGGACAGTTTGGGAAATGTTTGAGGTGTTTTAAAAATCGGTCAGGTCTTTCTCATCTTCCTCTTGACAGTATACCATTGATTCCCTTTTCGGTTCTGGTCAGGCGAGTTGACAAGCCAGTCAAGCACAATAATATCATGGTAAGAAAATCAGTTAGTGGTATTTTTGTCATTGAAGGCAGGTGCTAAGTTCTACTGTGTTAAGAAAATCAGCATCTCCATAAAGCTTGTCACCAGATGGAAGCATGAGGTGCCCTAAAATCTCCTGGAAGACAGCGGAATTGACTTTGGACTTGATACAATTCAGTGGACCAACACCAGCAGATGATATGGAGCCCAAGATCATTACTGTCTCACACTGAACTTCAAGCAGCTTGGATTCTGTGGCTCTCCTCTCTTGATTCCCAAAAGAAATGTAAAATTTACTTTCACCTGGAAAGGAGACTTTGTACCACTGGGCAACCATCCAGTTCTTTTTTCTCCTTAGCCCAGGTAAAACAGTTCTGGCGTTGTCTACGGTTCAGGAGTGGCTTGATACTAGGGATTCAACAGTTGTAGCCTATTTCCTGAGGATGTCTGTGCATGATGGCTCTTGATGCACTGACTCCAGCCTCATTCCACTCCTTGTGAAGCTTTCCAATGGTCTCGAATTGGCTTTGCTTGACAATCGTTTTAACATCCCTGTTGCTTCTGCACCTTTTCATACCACACGTTTACCTTACAGTCAAGTAAATCACATTATTCTAATTAACTGAGATTTTATTGGGTAATTATATATAAGGTAAAAGTGAACTTATGAGTGTTTAACATTGTATTACAGATATTTTTTTTATTTAACTGAAAACACTGAATATGAACATATCATGTACAGTATACAATTTTTTGTTGTTGTTGTTAATTCTGTCATCAATACATCTGCATTACTTATGTAATAAGAATTTTATATTGTGCTCTTCTGGAATTTCTTTATTTAATTTAGATTAAATAAAACTGTAAGCAAGATGCATGAGAATGAAAGCAAGAGTGTTAGGAGAGAAAATAATAAAAAGGACAGAAGGTGAGAAAAGTATGTACTCTGATGCCTGGTGAGGAAGACACACTTTGTATAAAAATGATGAATACGTTTAATATACAGGGCATTCAAATGTGTGTGTGCGTGTGTGTGTGTTTGAGTTTTAAGAGAGAGAGAAATTTCAAAACCCAATATTGAATTAATTGACAGCTTCCCACACATAGCAATATATCCAAATGATATCACACACACACACACGCACGCACACACACACAACACACACCTTTTTTCCTCTCCTACACAGTTAAACCTCTGTCTTTATACATGTACATGTTGGAACCCATAGAGAATAACACAGGCACAAACTCAACTCCTTTCGCGTACATACGCACACATGGACACACATACACCCATGAGCGTAGTTCTCCCTCAAGGGAAACATACACGCCTGCACAAATAGTCTGTTCCTCTGAGTGTAAACAACAAAGAGCGTGCTTCTATTTGATGAGTCATGATCAGGAAGCACTGTTCTGTTTGATTTCTGTCCTCTTCTAAACTGCATTTATTAACAGGACAAGCTGGAACAGTTTGATGAAGGGGAGAGAGAGAGAGAGAGAGAGAGAGAGAGAAAGAGAGAGAGAGAGAATGAGTGACAGTATTGGACATATAGATTTTTAACTGTTGTTCATTTCTTGTGCTTTCATTTCTTTTAATTTGTCTTCTCCATCATACCATTATTATCGGTCCCAAAAATGTGCTTTTTCCTATTTCCACTTAATACAAAATTTTCCCTAAATGGTACTTTTTTGGGGTGGCACAGTGGCATCGCCCCTTCAGGGTCAGTTTTCGATTCCTGCCTCAGGTCTGTGTGTGTGGAATTTGTCTGTTTTCCTCAAGCTTGGTGGGTTTGCTCCGGGTACTCGGAATTCCTCCAACCGTTCAAAGACATGCAGATGAGGTTAACTAACATTTCCAAACTGCCCATAGTGTGTGTGTGTGTGTGTGTGTGTGTGCCCTGCAGGATAGGATAGGCTCCAGACCCCTGTGACCCTGTACACAAGATGAGCAGTATAGAAGATGAAGATGAATGTTTTTTTCATGGTTCTTGCTCATGATTTGTAATGTAATGGTGTTGGAGTCAGGCCTATCAGCGTTGCCAGCTGTTTCAATTTTTAGACATTTAAAAGTCATTTCTCAGAATTTCTCAAATGAAACACATACATATTGTCTGTATAGATTTTTCTGTGGCTGTTCTAAAACAGCTAAGAAAGATATATGTATATATTTTTTTTAATCGAGTTCAAACCAAAATTGGGCTTATTTTTGTACACTTTTGGCTACTTTACCAAGGAACCAAAAAAACAATTTTTTAAATTTTGTTTCTTTTTCTTTAAACATTTATTTATTTATTTATTTATTTATTTTACAATTTTCAGTCTAACTGTCCACAAATCAAACCTCAGACGTTGAAGATTTCAGATCAGCAGTTGCTTTACACAAAATTTTATATCCCAATTTCACGCTTTGTTGTCTTTTCGGCTGCTCCGTTTAGGGGTCGCCACTGTGAAAATCTTTTCTGCGTATTTTGATTCGGTGGAGATATTTGACACCAGATACCGTTCCTGACTCTTGAAGCATTCAGGCTTGAGACCAACACTATGACTACCTACCATACCACAGGCAGGGATGCTCCTTCTCCAGCAACCCCATCCACCAGCGCCCCTAGTGGCCGAATTCATGTCATTGCTATTAAACACAGAAAGCGCTGCTACAAAGCCTGTGGAAAAGCCATCGATAGGAAGACGGCCGCTCGTGGATAGCTACAAGTACGTACTGGCCTTGGAGACATGTAAACAAAACACTTCAGCTCACTTTCAGGAATGTTTCTGTTTACATAACCTCACTCTATCGCTACATGCCCAGGTCGGGCTGATTGATCGCATGACCAGAACGTAGTAATTCTGAAGAATTTGAAGAATGCCTCTTTCTACCTACCCCCATTATGAAAACTGTAATAAAATAAATGTGTGATTATGCTATTTAATCAATCTTTTATTGCCCGATTCAATTAAATATATTGACGGGGTCAAGCCTTTATTCAGAATCGAATTAAACTTTTAAATTATTTAGGTAAACTTACAAATGCTAAATGCAAACTGCTTCTGAAAAATACTTGAAAAACATGCCTTATCACTTCTTCTCAATGTTCTTTAGAGTTTATGTGTGGTTGGTGCGTTACTGCGACACACTAGAATGGAAAGTGGAGCAGAAGAGACATGAGTGACTGGAGAAAAAGATTATGCTTTTTACAAAAACTGACATTTAAACAAACCTCCAACACAAGTTCCACAGCTGATTAGATACTTCTATCCGCAGACAATTAACGTCAGTGATATTGAATCAAATGAAAAATGTGCAATGCCTAAAAAATGTAATCGGCAGTCTTGCTTTGACTCACAGCTCAAACGTGATATTGATGATATAAACGAAATGTAGTCATCGTCTTTAAACGTCACATATGATGCAACACACAATAATGATGCACTGATTTAGCAGCTGTACATTGGTAGCGATTGATATTCATCTTGTTGACTGGCATCGGCCTATTGGCAAATAAGATTACTTCCACCAATGGCAGTGGTCAATGTTTATTAGTTGCGTCGAATGTTGCAGGCTAATCGTTATGTCAGTTGTTCGCAACTTGACCTGAACAACAGTAACCTACTCAGTTAATGTTTCAGGAAAAATCCAGTAGGTGGCGCTATAATACCTCTCATAATGGTGATGACGCATACTCTTGCGATGCGTTTTCAAGTCAAAGGAAATATCAGCCGTGTGGGAGTTTCTTACAGCCTCTGAGTATGATCAGAGATATACAGTTTGTAATATATCATTCAGTGACATTTCAAGTGGAAGCTGCTACAAGCAAGAATTTTATATTTTGTTTCTCTAATTGCTTTTGCATGTGTATTTAATTTATGGCTGATTTATGGCAAAAATATTTTTTGTATATTGGGCTATGTAAGTACTGAAAAACTTTTTGTATAGAAGTCTAAAAAAGCTTTTAAAACACTTCACAAATACAAATCCATTGTGTGACAGAAGGTTGTTTCATATATTTGTATGAATGAATTTGTGCTGACTCGAAGATGAGAAGTGTGATTGTTTTAAAACAGTTTGAGTTTTATGTGAAAATGTCTTTGTTTCTCTGGGACATATGAAGCCCCTTAGGCATCAGAACAAGATACTACGTAGTGGCCACTACTTACTGAGGCATGAGAACAAAATGGTATAATCCATGGCCATGAGATATTACATTGTGGCCACGACTTAATAATCTCATAGGATTTTGCCATGTGGGTATGATACGATATATGATATGATACTCTGTGAGTATATGAGTATAGATAAATGATTACGTTGAAATTCTCACTGACATGTAGCACAACATGTCATGGCCACAACATACTATCTCGCGTTAGATACGAGATAGTATTATACCATTTTGTATAATACTACAGTATATAACGCATTATACTATTTTGTTCTCACGCCTTAGTAAGTAGTGGCCACAGAATTTTTCCCCCTCAATGTCACCAAAGGGTAAGTCATGGCCACAGAATAGTATCTCATTCCCACACCTTAGTAAGTCGTGGCCACAACATAGTGTCTCATTCCCACAACTTAGTAAGTCATGGTCATAACATAGTATCTCATTCTCACACCTTAGTAAGTCATGGCCACAACATAGTATCTCATTCCCACAACTTAGTAAGTCATGGTCACAACATAGTATCTTATTCCCACACCTAAGTAAGTCGTGGCCACAACAGAGTATTTCATTCCCACAATTTAGTAAGTCATGGTCACACCATAGTATCTCATTCCCACACCTTTGTAAGTCGTGGCCACAGCATAGTATCTCATTCCCACAACGTAGTAAGTCATGGCCACAACATACTGTAGTATTTCACTCCCACAACTTAGTGGTTGTGGCCACAACATAGTATTTCACATGTAATAATCTTAAATATAGACCTAAAAAAGTTGCTGTTACTTTGACCACTCTAGTCATCTTTCAGCTTGGTGGAAATTAAAGCAGAACGCAGAGTCCGGTTATGTCCTGTTTAGATCACTCTTTGGTTATTAAATTCACAGTTAAAAGACATCACTGGACTCCAGACACTATTCAACCAAAGGCACAAGCAGACAGTGGCACAATCGCAAGCACGCACACACACACACACACACACACATTCACACATACATACATACACAAAAAAGCCTCAAAGACATGGACTGGATGAAACTGAAGCAAGTGAAAAGCCATTGTTAAAAAGGCAAGTTGTCAGCTCACTGTTCAATACTAACACAATTAGCGAGGCTTTCCCAATAATGGACAGCTTCGACCACCACGGCTCAGATCTATAGGCTCTGCCATCTCAGCCATTAGGCAGAAAAGTTATCAGTATGCTGCGAGAGAGCCAGTAAGTCACAGTGACTCAGTGAGGGTTGGGGGAAGGAGGACGAGGCTGACAGATGGAAATGAGAAGCACACATTAAATAAGAGTGTTACTGTGCCATTTAAACCAGACCGAAGGATCGTTCATGACAGGCGAAAATAAGGTTAACAACCTGTCATGTTCTACATAGAAGCCCAAACATACTAGGTCCTGCTGTTTTCTTCTATTAAATATGCACATTATATATTAATAAACAATGGCTCGGGGGTACTTTTCCTACTTTCCTGATGTCAAGTATCAGGACATGTCCATCTGATTAACTATAACAGTACAGTAACAAAAGGGAGCCTCTTGTGTATGCATATTACATTCAAGGTTCAGTGGGTTCATGTCAATTGATTAGCCAAGAGGTAATACATTTCCGAGCATAATTAGAATAGCGGAATATGCTAATCTCGCGATATTGCCACACCTTAGTGTTTTGCTAACCTTTTAGGAAGTACTATCACTAACAATGCTGTAAGATACCTTAACTTGAGACCATTTTTAGGAGTGAGGTAGAAATGAGTTATTTATAATAATTGAATCTATACTGCCCAGCCAAAAAGTCTCCACTTGGATTTAAATAAGCTAAGAGTTAAGAGCCTTCCATTGGATGATTACTGCAGTGATTAATATGGTTCAGCTGGCAACAAGTTATTTAACCCTAACTGATGCTGTCAGGAGCTTCTTGTTCCTTAAACAACCATGTCACAAGACGTGTTCTGTGGTCGGATGTTACTTTGTTTGAGGACGGTCATATTATTGGCCTGTGTCAAGCAAAGAAAAGAAAATAACTAAGGAGACTGTTGAAACTACTAACACTGTTAAATTCATTATTAAAGCCTGGAAGGATAGTGGTGAACCATCATCTTCACGGAAACATGGTTGCAAAAACATCCTGAATGTGTAATGGGAGATCACTTAAACACTTAGAGAAATCAAATCATGAAAAACAACAGTAGAACTGACAGCTATGCTTAATAGTGAAAGTAAGAACATATCCATGCATACAATGTGAAGAGAACTCAAGGGATTGGGACTGTTTAACCTTAAGAAAACCACAAGGCTTCAATTTCCTATGGAGCATAAAGAATAGACTGTGGAGCATTGGACAAAGGTCATGTGGTCTGATGAGTTCGGATTTACCCTGTTCCAGGATGATGGTGCATCAGGGTAAGTAAAGATGAAGATGACGAGATGCACTCATCATGCACAGTCCCTAATGTACAAGCCTGTGGGGGCAGTGATATGGTCTGGGGTTTTACCATTATGACCAAAAAACGAAGTCAGCTGATGACCTGAATGTACTGAATGACCAGTTTTATCATCAATGGACTTTTTCTTCTCTTATGGCACGTTCAAATCTCAAGATGACGATGACAGGATTCTTTGGCCTCAAATTGTGAGAATGGTTCAGGGAGCATGAGACATCAATTTCACATATGGATTGGCCACTAGAGAGTCCAGAATGCTACAGTATTAGGAATCTTTAGGATGTGTTGAAGAAGGCTTTAAGTGGTCTGACTCTCCCATCATCAATGCAAGATCATGGAGAGAAATTAATGCAACTCTGGACAGAAATTTATGATAAGCGACACTGCATAAGCTTATCAAAGCAATGCCATGGTTATAATCAAAACAAAGGGCAAGCCAAAGAAATACAGTGGAACCTTGGATAACATAATTCCAAGGTTCCAAATTGGAACATAATTCCAAGGTTCCAAATTTGGATAGCATAATTCGTTCCGAAAGCGGGCTCGTATTCCAAAACACTCGTAAACACTCTCAAACATTCCCATAAGAAATAATGAAAACTCAAATCATTCGTTCCATAGCGCAAAAAAATAAATACAGAAAAATAATGAATACAACATATAAAGTAAAAATAAAACAAATTAACCTGCACTTTACCTTTAAAAAAATTTAAAATAAATCCCAACAGATAAGTGTTTCCGTTTGTGTGCGCAGGCGCCATGTATTTGTGTGTGTGTGTGTGTGTGTGTGTGTGTGTGTGTGTGTGTGTGTGGAATTAGCCCCTTCCCTCGCCTTGTCTTATACAGTAAATCTCCTCCTCCCTCCCCCCACCTCGCTTTTTAAGTTTCACAACAAACACAACGGAAACACTGTTTTAACGGGGGAAAAAGAAATCTCTCTAATGACACTCGTGTGAGTGCAGACTAACGGAATCACTGCTGTAAAGTATAAAAAACAAACAAATGAACCACCACCTTACCTTTGAAAAAAATCGCGACAGAGCAGAGTTTCTGTGTAGAGCAGAGTGTGTGTGTCTGTGTGAAGCCGGGGAGGGGGGGGGGGGGGTGTAAAGGCGAGAGAGTGTGTGTGTGTGTGTGTGTGTGTCGGTGTCAAAAAACTCGGCACTCGTAAACCAAGACATGCTCGTTTTTCAAGTCAAAATTTATTACAACTATTTGCTCGTCTTGCGGAACACTCGTAAACCGAGTTACTCGCAATCCGAGGTTCCACTGTATTAGAGAATGTAAGTTTTTTTTAGCCAAGCAGTGTATATAAAATTATCTTCATGTCTACTTTATTATTCTTTCAACAAAATCAGCTGGTCATCTTATAGCTTTTCTTGATTCTCCCTCATTTATATGATCAATTTACTTATTGTTAATTGTGTAGCATATATGTATTATAGCCTTATTGAACAGCATTGTAGAAAACACTTTCATTTAGAAACCATTCAGAACTGTATAGACTGTTGCGAGTAATACGCATGCAGTTCTTTCAGCAGATTTGTCTTAGGATTTTGCTTTCTTTTCTAGCTCCGCTAACACTGCAATACAAATAATGATTCAATCAGCTGATCATGGTACAGGTGCTTTCTCATTTCTTTCAATTTTCCCCTCCTTGTTTCCTTTCCTTGCCGTTTCTACTCAAAAGGAAACAAGGACACGAAGAATCGAGGACAAACAAATTTGCGGCAAATTACCTGTTCTTGTGCACTGAAGTGTTACGCTGAACAGGATATAACAAATGCATTAACACTGAATGGTGTCAAAGTCACTCGTCATTGGTCAGAAGATGTGAATTGATTTTAAATAGTCCTGGCTGCAAGTCAAGGCCACAAATCACTCTAATAGGAAATCAATTCTATAGCAACAACTCATTCACAGGTACATGTACAGTAGATATGGCACATAAAGACATATGATTGATGACATTGTGATGTTTGCTGTGACCCTCCAGTGTCATATCAGTGCTTTATAGCTGTTTATACTGTACAACAGTTAGTTCAGACCGAGTGATCTGAGTGGATGGGAGGATTTTCCCGAGCCATGATAAGGGACAATAACAGCACTTGGATGTTTAACTTCATGTATCACTCCACATCACAGGTCCACTAATTGGTAATTACACTAAATGTCAGTCGAATCTTGTGTTAAAGTAGGTCATTCAAAGTCATTCAATGTCTTCATGTTGATTTATTTAACCTAGCTTCTAACAAGCTTCTAACACAAGGCTGAATCCCAAATCCCATTGTACCCGTTTTGTGGATCAAGTGATTGTACACCCTACATTCCATTTAACACTATTTGGGATGTAAGACGGACATTAACTGATCTGATAATCTAAAAACACATAATTTCATAAAAAGAGCATCATACCAACAGTCAAACACGGTGGTGGTAGTTTGATGGTCTGGGGCTGCTTTGCAGCTTTAGGACCTGAACGATGTGTCATAACTGACTGAACCATGAGTTCTGCGCTCTACTAGAAAGGAGAAGGAAAATGTCCGCCCATCAGTTTGTGACTGAAAGCTCAAGCGCACTTGGATCATGGAGCAGGACAATGATCCGAAACACACCAGCAGAAGGAGCGGATAGCGCTGTCCTCCGAGTGTGTTACGCCGCCCCCAACAGTGCGAGAGCGAGCAGATCGAAAAGATGCGGTTGGCTGGTGATAGTCTTCGGCCCTCCCGACTGAGTGGTAGTAGTCGCTAATGTTAATGTGGGAGCCCTCTAGTGACGGGGAGGAATTGGACACGACTAAATTAGGGAGAAAATTTGAAAAATATAAATATATATAGCAAAATATAGCTGTTGTAACAAAAGTAACAGGAGCTAGCTAATTTAGCATTATGATAAATGGATAAAATATACAATGTCCTATTTTGAAATAAATCAAAAGTTGCTTACATTGGCATAAAAGGAATAAAGCATTATGGAACGGCTTTTTAATAAGTAATAATAATCAGCTTTTGAGCAGAAACACCTTACGCCAAATGCGTAAACGTTAGTGCTATAATCTACTGTATATACGATTCTAACTTTCTTACTCGTCCAAATATTGAATTTGAAATGGTGAATTAGAATTTTTCATGTGATGCTCCAATAAAAAGTCTTTCGCATATGAAGCAGCGTTGCATCCTTGCCTCTTTTCTCCTTGATTTCTTTGATACAACTTTAAAGATGATGGGATTTCAATCGGTCAAAGACTGAGAGATGTGTTAGGCCGGGGTCCATTGTAAAGTGGTTGGAAGCGTCTGCTCTCTAGGGGTGAAAATTAAAGGACTTTTTTCCCCCCAAACAATCACTGACAAGAACAAGTACTGAAATTTAATAAGAAAGAAACAAGCTTTTGGAAGCTGCAGGACGCTCAGGACCTAGTGTGATTTATTTATTTATTTTTTGAAAGTTACAGAGCTAAACATGTGAATGTATAAAATATGCGCTTATGCCTTAAGGAGCAATAAAAACATGAAGCCCGCAACAACATGTGACCTTCAGCTACTGTATTTTACTTACAATTTACTGCCACTAAATTATCACGTTGTTTTTAAAGTCCACCTGTTGCCATGGTGATTTTTTTTTTCATTCAGCAAAAAAACTGTACAAAAATGTGTATTGGTTTCTAAGGGAAATATTGAAAGGCCGTGTCATAAAAATTTAGGCTGTCTACAATTTCAGCTAGAAACAGCCTGTAGCTTCCCAGTATCCTACCTAGGGTTCTTCACAATGCATGACTGGATTATACAAAGCGAGGTGCTAGGCATGTCAGATGAGTCAGATCATATACTCTAAGTGAATGTAAATAGAATGTGCAGCCTGTTGTGAGGTTTGCATTAATCCTACACCTCCTTCCTATTGGTGGTACTTTGCACACTGAGGTTTTAATAAAAAATTATTGACACTGCGAGAACGTCAGCCATGTTGTCACATCAACTGCTAATGAGTGTGTCTTAACTCATCGTAAAATCTAAAACTACGCAGCAAAAATTTCCCATGTGGAACCATTTTAGATTTTTTTAATGTACAAAAAAAACCAACAAAAAAAACAAACAAATAAACAGCAAGGCACAAGCTATGCAATTTTACCTCGGAGTACCATCGAGATAACTTGTTGCAATATTGTTTTTTCTTGTCCTTTTTTCCGGTTATAATTTTCTCTTACAGATTGTAATATATTGCTTCATACTTGAACTTAATGTACGTCTCGAACTAAGCTAGCCGTGGGCATTTTAATAACAGTGCATAGATTCTGGAAAGTAAACTGTCCATCAGTTGGTCCCTTTAGTGATACATTTTTTTTTTTATCACTTCAATTTGAAACGACCGTACAAATGGTACCCAAGGGCATTCCTGCTTTCTCATCATCTCCTCTCTCCCAACCCCCTCACGTTACCGCACTTTCTTTCTCTCATTCTCTACTTGTCTTTCTTTCTCAACAACTTCTTCTGGTCTCCCAATCTCTTACTCTCTTTCAAAATAGCTATCTCACTATTTTGCTTTCTGATTCTTGCAATCTGACTCCTCTCCAGGTTTCTGTTTGTTTCTCAGTTTCTCTGCTTCCCACCCACCAAGCTCTCTCGCTCTGTCTCTGTGTGTGTGTTCTAACTATCCTATAATGAGCAGGGTCACTGTGCTAACAGGGACTCTCCCTGTGCCAGAAGCATGCCGAGAGGTCTGAGGCCATGTGACAGGAAAACTGGCTCACAATGAAATGGAACACTTTCTCACAGGAAATGTGATTACGGTCCTTAATTGTCACTGGTACTCAGCTTAATTGGTTTTTCAATGTTCGGCTCTTGACACCAGTGCTTTCCGAGTGAGGAGTCACTGTTTTATAAGTGTCTGTTTAGGTTGGGGAAGGTTTCACATGGACACTGACACTGGGGTGCTGTTTTTCCATCTCGGCACTTCTATATTTAGATGCAGTGTTTTCCACATACTTCTGCTGAAAAAAAAAAAAGATTTCTAAATGCGTGCCTACTCAAATTCAAGAATATGTTCTGCTTTGCTAATGAAGGTTCGAAGTCCGTCTTTTCCCAGTGATTGTTTCCCTGTATATGTATATATATACTGTATATATATAAGTTGCATCATTATTTCAAACTGATAAAGGCTAGAATTTATATGCATTTGGAAGCTTGCTGGATTTTTTACGAACTATTAAGAAGCATATTAGCATTAGGTAATTAAGTAACACGACACCATCAACAGTTGTGTTTTAAAACAGGTCAGGTTTTCTCTCTTGCAAGAACACTACTGTTAAATACATTTGCAAAACCCATCAAGCACCCTGATGAAACTTGCTCTCAATGAAGACCTTCCCAGTAAATCAAGACCAAAACGTTACCTCTGCTGCAGAGGAGACGTTCATTTAGAGTTACCAGCCTCAAAAATCACCAATTAACAAACAGCACCTCAGATTAGAGCCGTTATGAAGGCTTTACAGAGCATAAGTAGCAGAAACATCTCAATATCAACTGTTCAAAGGAGATTATTGTATATTTAGGACACCTTCAGCATTGTTTTACATCAGGAAAGAGCATGGAAAGTGTGTCCAAACTTTTGACTGTGTCTGTTTAGAACAGGGTAAACAGGATCAGCGATGACCAAGGCTCCTTCATGCATGTGGGGAGATATAGGTTCCCCATGTAGTCTGATCCAATAGAAGAGCTACTGAAGCTGAAATCGCTGAAAAGGTTAATGCTGATTCCAGTAGAAAGATGTCAGAATACACAGCACATCAAAGTTTTGGTGGCAAAAGGGGGACCTATAGCACTGATCTGCCATAACATTAAAATCACCTAGGTTTTGTGTTCCCCCCGTTTCCCCCAGGCGGTCCTGAGGCCATTTGGAGTTTCGAGGCCGGGTTGGTGGCCTTGAGCTTCTTGCCTGCATTACTATCATGGCCATTGCCTTTTTGGGGGGATTTGTACTGCATTGGTTTTTCCTGTGTGATCGGACCGGACAGGCTGGCTTTTCGGTCCTTGTAGGCAGGGGTGAGACTTGGGTGTTTCTGTCACCAGTTTGCTGGTGGTTAAGTTTCAAATAAATTAAAGGAAGAAATAGAAATGCTTGATTTCTTTGCTGTGCATTGATACATTTAGCCCCCTCTGAAACTGGGACGCACGTATGATGTATCTGAAATTCTCAGTTTATTATCAGCATATCATCATATTTAATCCTTATAGCCAGATGCCCTGTATCAAATACATTCTGTACATCAAAAGAATTTAAGTCATTAACATGTGAGTCATATGGAGACGCATATGGGAAGCACATTAGCATTTCCAGCAAGCAGGCAAAGAGCCAAGACTGCTGACCCGGCCTCCAAACTCCCCAGATCCCGATCTGATTGAGCACCTATGGTGTATATTTATACATATTCAAGAGCTTAATTTTCACATTAGACATGATCTTCGTATCAGTAGAGGGGTGCAGAAAAAACAGAAAAAAGCAGTGAACAGTAGCGCCAGAGGTGGAAACACCTTCGTGTTGATGAAGAACAGAAGAGTTCTTATTTGGTTATAAAGAGTAGTATAACTACTTTTTATAACCACAGGTCAACATTTGCCAAGGTCCAAGTCTCATATTTCTATATTATTCACCAGGTGCTTGGTGGGAACTCTTGACTTGTTCGCCAGTTCACACTCCTTCATTTTCCATATTGCTCTGATGCACACCTTCACACCCGGAGGAAACCCACAAAGCGCGGGGAGAACATGAAAACTCCATGCACACAAAGTGGATGCGAATTCAAAACCGCCAACCCTGGAGGTGAGAGGCAGCAGTGCTAACCACTGACCCCACCAAGGCCCCAACGTCACACTATGTGTGTGTGAAAATACCACAAATGAATCAAATTAGACAGCAAATTAAAATATAATCATGAAATAAACGGAACCGTCGGTGAACACCAATATGTAATGTTCGCCAGTTAACTACCGTTAGCAGAGCTTGACAATCTCTATTACTTTTAATTAACTGAGGAAGCCACAAATCATGGTCTCAATTAAGATGTCATTAATTGTTCAGTCATTCTTCATTTGCAGGTATAACAAAGAATACATTTCCTCCATCTAATTATGATTCTAATTTGAACAACTATTTCACACACACACACACATACACACACACACACACACACACACACACACACACACACACACACACACACACACACACAATCACACAAATCACACTGACAACGTAATTCAGAAATGGCTGACTCTTATAGGGCTCCTGGCATTAAGAGCCGACGCTTATAGATACGTCTCAGTTTGGTGGGAAACACAGCAGACTTTTGGTTTGCTGCGAACGTGATTCTGTTGTTGTGAGAGAAATACTGAAATCTACCTGTTTTGTCATTCTCTCTCATTGTGCTTACATCAAAGGGTTAATAAGAAGATGGGAGTTAGTCTTGAAAAAGTTAGCTAGTTTATATGCGGTTGCCTAGCAACTGTAACAATTTAATTATTAAAATTTCGAACATGTTGTATTGTGCAGTGTGTTTTTACATTTTTTATGTTTTTTTTTTTCATTTATATCTAATAAAAATCCAGAAAAGTATGAAAGTTTAAATCCCATTGGGAAACGCAAGTAGAAGTCATTGTAGCAAACTACATATTAAAAAACTGAGAAAGATGTGGTAATTAAATGTGCTCTTACTTAAAATGGGTTGGGTTGTGTGTATGTGTGTATGCTGTATGTGTATACTGTATGTGTATGTGTGTGTGTGTGTGTGTGCGTGTGTGTGTGAAATCTTTAAGAATGGGAAGAATGTTCCAGAGCTAGAAAGGTCCTAATCCTAGTGGACAAGCTAAGCTTAGAGAGAAAACACCACACACACACAACCACACACACTCACACTCACACACACACACACACTCACGCACACACACTCACGCACACTCACGCACACACACTCACACACACTCACACACTCACACACACACACACACTCACACACTCACACACACACACTCACACACACACACTCACACACACACACTCACACACACACACTCACACACACACACACACACACACACACACACACACACACACACACACACACACACTCACACACACACACACACACTCACACACACACACTCACACACACTCACACACACACACACACACTCACACACACACACACACACTCACACACACACACTCACACACACACTCACACACACACACTCACACACACACACACACACACACACACTCACACACACACACACACACACTCACACACACACACTCACACACACACACTCACACACACACACTCACACACACACACTCACACACACTCACACACACTCACACACACTCACACACACTCACACACACTCACACACACACCATAAAAATAGATCAGTTCAATCATTAAAGGTAACAATATTTTTTTTGGCAGGATTAATAAGCTATTATTGAAAATAGAAAATGATCTACAGACATATTGCATCTTTTCCTGTCTCTCTGACTTTCTTTCACTCTTGTTTGCATATTTACATGTGCACTTTATGTTTTTTTTGTTTTTTGTATAGTTCTTAGATAGTTTTGTTAATGTACAGTGTTCATTTGTTGTCTTAATCAGCAAATTATGTGTCTCAGCTAGTTAGATTTGTCAGTTTATGTTGTATGTAGCACCTTGGTCCTGGCGGAACGTCGTTTCATTTCACTGTGGACTGAACTACTGTAACTGTATGTGGTCGAAATGACAATAAAAGCTGACATGACTTGACTTTCCATTAGAAGCTTCAATCTTTAGGGTGACTGAAAAACAGTTTGACTAAAAATTAATAGTCGTAAATGATCATTAATCAATACAATTAATCTTCCTCCATCGTGACTCAGCCTTTCACTCTGTGCAAATTCTTGGATTGTTTTATTTTTGCTACTTCTGCCACAAAAAAATGTCCAAGAATTTCTTGGGAATGACATCACCTAGTGCAAACGTTGTTTTGCTTCCTGTGCAGGTAAGCTGAATAGCTGTTATTTCTCTCATAAAGTACCAGTAGTACTAGCAATCTAGCTTAGATGGAAAAATTGTAGGTGGAGTTTGTCGTTCAGCATTGTTTATTTGTACAATTAAATTTAGAGTCAATTCAATATAGTTAACATAATGTTAAATAGTTGTCTGATTTGTCTCACTTATATTTCTTATAGGTTTAGTAAAAACTTCTAAAACAATGTAATAAACTTTAACATACTGTTTAACTTGTGTTAAAGGGGCAAAACATGCAATTCCTCAAATGACCACTAGGGGTAGACTCCAAAAGTTAGTCAATCCCCATAGACCACCACAATGTCCAAATTTACATCAGAAATAAACGTTTACAGCCTGTTACGAAACTAACAAATAATACAAATAAATAGATTTGATCTCCTTGGCTAGATTTCCCATTCATGTTCATAACTCTCTATGTAAAATTACTTAAAGCCATAAAATTATGAATAATTAGGAGTATGGCTGATTTGCGTGCCAGCTGTATTGCAGGTGTTAAACTGCTAGCGGTCTGCTATGCATCACTTGAGCTAACCAGCTAACTGTAAATGTTGTAGTTTAACTTACCATACAGAATGTGGGAGTTGACACGGGATGACATGTAGGGTATGGATGATGGAGTGCAAATGTACAAATGCAAAGTAACATAGGCATATAAATTAACATTAGACACGTTATAATTTTAGCTAAATTAAAGCTAAACTAGCTAGCTTTTGTTAAGTAGGAATGATGTAAGTAAGCGTGTTCATTCATTTGCCCATTTATGGATAAACCAGGATTTAGGCAGAGTCACCTGCCAAGATGCCAATGACCAGTGCGCCCAGATAAACCTATACATTATGCAGTCTACGCTTTTTCCATGTACATCTGCTCCACACTCCAGTCCAATAGGTGGCGGTATTGCATCAACCACCCATAAACTCAAAAGACAAAGACCTGGTACCTGTCCAAGGTGTACCCCATGTTGCCCAAAGTCTCCTGGGATAGGGTCCAGGCCCCTATGACCCTATACAGGTCAAGTGGTATAGGCAATGAACAAATGAAATGAGTAAATATATCAACTGCACTATGTACAGTGTATCATAGACCTCTAGGTATTCTGTTGTGTAAGTTTCTTTCTACCGCCTTTTTCATTTGTGATTGTAAATTTTAATGTAATATTCATCCACACGTTGTTTGACTGTTGTAACATTATATTTTATCTTTGGCATAAAAAAGTACTCTGTCTGCCTACATGTCTGTCTATTAACAATGGACACATTTGCCATTTCCAGTCAAAAAACAGTAGCAGGGTAGTTGCATTGGTTCTTGTTGATGAGTATAGATGTAACTGTAATTGTAGGAAAGGAACGGAAATCTCTAGGGATCTTATTTGACTGAACAGCTTGGCGAGGAGCTCACCTAGCCTGGGGTTTTCCTTTCAGAAGGCCCTGGCGCCTCCAGCGCGGATGAGGACTTAGGTGATACGTCAGCTGGCGACACACCTTCTCCATGGCACTCAGAGACTCACCCTCCTGTGGGAGAAAGAGAGAGAGAGAGAGAGAGAGAGAGAGAGAGAGAAACAGGCAGGTGCGTTGTGTTAAAAATAGCTGACTATTTATCCGCAGAGGGCTTGGATATTAATCTGTT